>JADRCH010000849.1:255146-295261 GCA_019843965.1 Rhynchomys soricoides | reverse complement strand
CAAATGACTAGGTGATAGAGTGATGGGGGAGGAAGAAATGAGAAAGTAAGTGGTAGAAAGATGGAAGAGGATGAAATGTCAAATGCTTTGTGCATGGTGAAGAGAGGCAGAGCTGAAGAGGTGAAGGTATTTGCTATGTTTGTCTCTTGCAAAATGGCGCCTTACACTGTCAAACAATAATGGTAGTGAAAATGCATTCTCCTTTTCCTTTGAGAAAATCTCGTACTGTATCAGTTGGTCTGACTCAGAGAGCTGCATGCTAGGCACAGGAAGAAGTGTGCCTAGCACAGTGAAGATCCCCAACTGATATGATTTATCCTGTTGTGTTTACTTCTCATCATTGCACTGTTTGCTAATCTCTGTAGGTTTTTGAGGTATCTGTTCACCACTAGACTGCATGACACTATGATGAATTACATTCTTATGTGATCCTTTTAACTTTGGCTGGGAATTTATTCCTTTTAAATTGTCAATTAAACAAACATTTAGGTATCCTACCTTTCAAAAGAAGATGTCATTGCTCAGGTGATCCGTACAGTCAGAATACACCCAGAGGTCCACCTAACACCATGCAACTAATGTGGGCTGAAGACCCTACAGTGAGTAAGTATGTGATTGAAACTGGGAAAGAAGGATGCAGAATGGTTTGTCCATTATGAAGAAATGTGGAATTGGAGATTTGAGTATAGGGATGAATAGCCTGCTGTGAGTAGCCTGTGCTTCCACCTGAGGACATGCAATGGTTACCAAGAGCCATGCCTGAGTCCAAGATGTGTAGGGATCTCTGTAAATACCTTTTCCCCATAATACTACCAAAAGCTAGGTGAATATCCCTGATTTGTGCTGCTGTCCTTTGTTTATTTTGATATCCCAGAGCTGATCAGAGCAAGGGTGGTACTGGCCTTGGCAGCATGGGAGAAGCAGCCCCTTCCCCAGGAGACTTGTTCCTGCTTCTCTTAGGTTGTAACATTTTTGAAGAGCAGATCCTGTACCTCTTCTTGGCATCTCAGTAGAGCTGGCCCTATTGGCAGTGGGACACATGAGCCAGCAACTAGGACATGATATCTAGAGAGGTGGAGCTGCCTGTTCCAATTTTTGACACTTACCTGAACTCTGAAGGGAGGATTTCATGAAATCAAAGAATTTAGAGCCATGTGTGATATCTGGCTGTGGGACTATATTTGTTCACAACTGAGGAGAGCAGTGTTTCCCTGATGATTGCTGAATAATGCACTATCATATAAATTTAGCAGAATGTCATATGAGTTATTTTCCTTAATAATTTATTATTTAAAGACCAGTTATATGTGGTTTATCTTAGGTCTCTGGTATATCTACTGTCTGCTTCTTTGTCATCCAAGCAGTTTCAAACATGGGTTCCATAGGTGGGACATTGGTTCATTATTCTCACAAGCCACCACTGAACAAGCATATTTTGCAGTCAGAGTATCATTGTAGAAATCAGGTTTTGGGGCTGGATTGGAGAACACATTTTACTTTGT
Source organism: Rhynchomys soricoides (assembly GCA_019843965.1). NCBI lineage: Eukaryota > Metazoa > Chordata > Mammalia > Rodentia > Muridae > Rhynchomys > Rhynchomys soricoides. The sequence goes on along the minus strand of JADRCH010000849.1, from coordinate 293,759 downwards.
TACTCTGCATATTAAGTCTTGTAAAAAAGGTACTAGAACTTTGGTGTGATAGATCTGTGTAGGAACCAGTTGGACTTCTCCATGTTCAATAACATATGTGAATGACATCTTCAGCAATGGGAACTTTCTGTAAGTTTCTGGAGAGCAACCTTATTTACTTAGAAACAGGTTAGGTTGTTTAGAAATTTTGATGGGACCTGTTTGGCAAATAATTCAATTACATATAAGCCAATTTAATTACTGGAAGTTTCCTTTGGTAATAAGAGATGACCTATTGCATATCTGTTTCTTCCATTAAGCAATTTCTATAGAATTGCCCTCACATACTTTAGGCATTTTCCACATTTCTTCTTGAGCCAATCTCCCTTCCCATCCTGACACTGTCTTCCATTTTCTGTACTCTGCCTGCTCTTATTCTACCACTAAAATTTACTTTATTTTCCATTCCCACTGAGATCTACTGTTAGCATATTTTACTATATCTAATGTCTTTGTTGCACGGACTGTATCTTGTGTATCATTTATTTAATGGCTAAGATCAATAGTCAAGTGAATACATATCCAGTCAGGATGGTTTATTTCTAAGTCTATAATACTTCACTCTATAAACATCACATTTCTTAGTAAATTCTTCTATTGGGGGGTTTCTATGTTGTTTCAAATTTTGATATCTTATGAAATAAGCATCAATGAATATGGCTGAGCAAATTTTCTAAAAGAAAGATGAAGCTTCTTTTGGTATATGCCCAAGAATAGTTTAGCATGATCTGAGGTAGACTGAATCCCATCAAATTTTAAGGAACTTCCATACTGATTTTAATAGTATCTGTACAAGTTTCCACTGCCCTTACCAATAGACACATGTTCCTCTTACTTCAGGTCTTCACCAACATGATCTGACTCCTTTGTTCTTGATCTTAGTAATTCTGGGAGTTAAAAAAAATAATTTTGATTTGCACTTCTCTGATGTCTAAGGATGTTGATCATGTCCTTTTCCTTGAAAGTAGATTCTTCTCTCATACTATACATTGCAAACCAGTTTCCCCATCTCAATTTCTTCTACCTGCTCCATACCATACCTTTCGCACAGATCCAGTATGCCTCCTTGACTTTTCACAAAAGTGCAGGCATCCAAAAGGTAACAAATAAATACTACAAAAGAGTTTGTAATAAGACAAGGAAAAAGAATACTTCTTTATGTGTTTCTCAATCATTTGTTATTCCACTTTTAGGAATTACCTGTTTTGATTTATACTTCATTTTATAAATTGGATTATTTGTTTTTATTTGATGTGCAGTTTTTTACGTGTTTCATGTATTTTGGAGACCAATCCTTTACCAGATATGGAGTTGCTAAAAATACTCTTCTGTTTTGTAGACTGTTATTTTATCTGAATGATATAGTCCTTTGTTTTAAAGAAGAATTTCTGATTCAAGAGGCTCCATTTATTGATTGTCATTTTTTACTGCCTGCCACTAATATTATTCTATTCAGTAAGTATTCTCACATTCCAGTGAGTTCAATGCCATTCCCCACTTTCTCCAGTATCAGGTTCAGGGTATATTGTTTTATGTTGAGAATTTTTGTAAATGTAGCCTTGAGTTTTTATGCAGAGTGATCCATATGGATCTATTTTCATAATTCTACATGCAGGTAACACACTTCATAATTACCATTAGTTGAAGATGCTCTCAATCTTCCAGTGTGTATTTCTGGCCATTTTATCAAAGGATCAGGTGTCCATAGATATGTGGATTGATATCTCTGTCTTCAGTTTGATTGCCTTGATCAGCTTGTCTCTTTATGCAAATATTATGATGTTTTTATTATTGCAACTTTGTAGTATGTGAAATCAAGAATAATGAGACATACAGAGGTTCTTTTCCCATTGAAGATTTCATTAGAAATTCTGGATTTTGTTTGTTTATTTATATATGTAGCTGAGTTAAATTTTCTTTTAATTAAATGATTTTATTCATTTTCTTCCTATGTTTGTTTGCTTTTCCCAGGATTTCTTTAAGGTTCTATTAATACCATTTTAAAGATAATCTATAATATTTATAAATGCTGTTTTGAAGTGTTTTTCCTGTACTTCATCAATGTGACAATTTTCAGGGATTTCTGTGGTGGTGTTGCTGTGCTCAAAGTGAGACCTATTTTTCTGGTAATATTTTAGTGTGTGTGTTTGTGTGTTTCTTTCACATAGGTGTGTAGCTATGTGGTTAGGGAGACTAGAGTTCTTTGTGATATTTATTTCTTTTGTTTTTGATTGGGTGTTTTTCTTGGTGTCTGTTTTTCTTCTGGATTTTAGGAGAAATCAATAGATATGTGCTGTTTGGTAGAATATTATATGTTGGCACTGTAGGTGAGAAAACTGGGGTTTCCAGTGAAAATCTTCTTATGGGTCCTAAGACCTGAAACTTAGGAATAAGAATAGGGTAGATGTCTGGAGATGCTCAAAGAAAGGAAAGCCAAATAATTTACCCAAAGCTGATCATTTATTCTCCTGGATTGATGGTAGAACTTGCATGTAGGTCTGATATAACAGTGGAGATAAAATGGGCAGCTTAGATACAGAAGAACAGAAATGAATTTAAATATCTCCATTCATTTTTATCTTAGGTAAACTATCTTATCATCTCCAAATAGTGATAGTTTGACTTCTTCCCTTCCAATTTGTATCCCTTTGTTGTCTAAATACTCTGGGTAGGACTTCTGGTACTGTATTAAATTGGTAGGGAGAGTATGGACAGCCCTGTCTAGTCCTTGATTTTATTGGGATTGCTTCAAGTTTCTCTTCCTTTAGTTTGATGTTGACTATTGGTTTGCTATATTTACTTTTTTTACTATGTTTAGGTATGGGCCTTGAATTGCTGATCTTTCTAAGACTTTTACCATGAAGTAGTGTTGAATTTTGTAAAATGCTTTCTCAGCCTCTAATAATATGATCATATTTTAAAGTTTGTTTATATAGTGGATTACAATGATGATTTTCCATGTATTGAACCATGCCTGTATCCCTGTGATGAAGCCTACTTGATCATGGAGAACGAACATTTTGATATGTTCTTTAATTTAGTTTTTGAGAATTTTACTGAGGTTTTTTTTTTTTCATTGATATTCATAAGGGAAATTGCTCTGAAGATCTCTTTCTTTGTTGGGTCTTTGTGTGGCTTAGGTATAAGCATAATTATGACTTCTTAGAAGGAACTGGGTAGTGTTCCTTCTGTTTCTATTCAATGGATTTGTTTGAAAAGTATTTGTGTTATGTCTTCTTTGAAGGTCTGATACAATTCTACACTAAAACAATCTGGTACTGGGTTTATTTTTTAGGTTGGGAGACTTTTAATGATTGCTTGTATTTCTTTAGGGGTTATCAGAATTTTTAGATGGTTTATTTGATCCTGATTCAATTTGGTACATGGTATCTGTCTAGAAAATTGTCCATTTCATCCGGGTTTTCCAGTTTTGTTGAGTATAGGTTTTTGTAGAAGGATCTGATTAATTTTTCTAATTTCCTCCATTTTTGTTGTTATATCTCCCTTTTCATTTCTGATTTTGTTAATTTAGATACTGTCTCTATGCCTTCTCTTTTTCTGGCTAAGGGTTTATCTAGTTGATTTTCTCAAAGCACCAGCTCCTGATTTTTTTCATTGTTTGTATAGACCTTTTTGTTTCTAGTTTGTTGATTTCAGCCCTGAGTTTGATTATTTTCTACCTTATACTCGTCTTGGGTCTCTTTTCTTCTTTTTGTTCTAGAACTTTCAGATGTGCTATTAAATTGCAAGTGTATGCTCTCTCCATTTTCTTTTTGGAGGCACACATAGCTATTAGTTTTCCTCTTAGCACTCCTTTCATTGTGTCCCATAAGTTTAGGTATGTTGTGTCTTCATTTTCACTATATTCTAAAAAGTCTTTAATTTCTTTATTTCTTCCTTGATGAAGTTATCATTGAATAGAGTATTGTTCAACTTCCATGTGCATGTGGGTTTCTGTTGTTTTTGTTATTGAAGCCAAGCCTTTGTCCATGGTGATCTGATAGGATACATGGGATTATTTCAATCTTCTTGTCTCTGTTGAGGCCTGTTTATATGGTCAGTTTTGGAGAAGGTACCATTAGGTCCTGAGGTATATTCTCTTTTTTTAGGATTAAATGTTCTGTAGATATCTGTTAAATCCATTTGGTTTGTAACTTCTGTTAGCTTTTCTGTGTCTCTGTTTAGTTTCTGTTTCCATGATCTGTCCATTGATAGAAGTGAGGTGTTGAAGTCTCCAACTACTATTGTGTGGGGTACAATGTGTGCTTTGAGCCTTAGTAAAGTTTCTTTTTGGAATGTGTATTTGGAGCATATATGTTCATAATTGACAGTTCATCTTGGCAGATTTTTCTTTTGTGGAGTATGACATGTCCTTCCTTATCTTTTTTTTTTGATAACTTTTGGTTGAAAGTCAATTTTATGTGATATTTGAATGGTTACTCCAGCTTGTTTCTTGGAACCATTTGCTTGGAAATAATTTTCCAGCCTTTTACTCTGAGGTAGTGTTTGTCTTTGTCACTGAGGTATGTTTCCTATATGCAGCAAAATGTTGAGTCCTGTTTATTTATCCATTCTGTTAGTTTATGTTATTTTATTGGGGGAATTGAGTCAATTGATGTTAAAAGATATTAAGGAAAAGTGATGCTTCCTGTTATTTTTCTTGTTAGCTGCGGAATTATGTTTGTGTTTCTATCTTCTTTTGGGTTTGCTGAAAGAAGGTTATTTTCTTGCTTTTTTCTATGGTATAGTTTCCCTCCTCGTATTGGATTTTTCCATCTATTATCCTTTGTAGGGATGGATTTGTGGAAAGATTTTGTGTAAATGTGGTTTCGTCATGGAATATCATGTTTTCTCCATCTGTAGTAATTGAGATCTTTGCTGGGTATAGTAGCTTGGACTGGCATTGATATTCTCTTAGGGTTTGTGTGACATCTGCCTAGGATCTTCTGGCTTTTAGAGTCTCTGTTAAGAAGTCTGGTATAATTCTGATAGGTCTGCATTGATATGCTACTTGACCTTTTCCCCTTACTGCTTTTAATATTGTTTCTTTGTTTTATGCATTTGGTGTTTTCATTATTATGTGACAGGAAGAATTTCTTTTATTGTCCAATCTATTTGGAGTTCTGTAGATTTCTTGAATGTTCATGAGCATCTCTTTCCTTAGGTTAGGGAAGTTTTCTTCTATAATTTTGTTCAATATAATTACTGGCCACTTAAGTTTGGAATCCTCACTCTCTTCTATACCTATTATCCTTATGTTTGGTCTTCTCATTGTGTCCTGGATTTCCTGAATGTTTTTGGGTTGGGAGTTTTTTGCATTTTAAATTTTCTGTGACTGTTTTGTCAATGTTTTCTATTGTATCTTCTGTACCTGAGATTCTCCTTTCTATCTCTTGTATTCTGTTCATAATGCTTGCATCTATGACTCCTGATTTCTTTCCTAGGTTTTCTATCTCCAGTTTTGTCTCCCTTTGTGATTTCTTTATTGTTTTTATTCAGTTTTTAGATCTTGAATGTTTTTGTTTAATTCCTTCACCTGTTTGGTTGTCTTTTCCTGTGATTTTTAAAGGGATTTTTGTTTTTCCTCTTTAAGGGCTTCTACCTGTTTACCTACATTTTCCTGTAATTCTTTAAGGGAGTTATTTATATCCTTCATAAAGTCCTGTATCATTACCATCAGAAGTGATTTTAAATCTGCATCTTGCTTTTCTGGTGTGATGTGATATCCATGGTTTGCTGTGTTGGGAAAACTGGGTTCTGATGATGCCAAGTAGATGTGGTTTCTGTTTCTTAGGTTCTTGTGCTTGCCTCTTGATATTTGGTTATTTCTTGTGTTAGTTGATCTTGCTAGTTGATCTGACTAGAGATTTTCCCTGCTGTGAGCCTGTGAGCCTGTGATCTTAGGTGTGTCAGGACACCTGGGAGACCACTCTATTTGGCAGCATTTGGCTACTGAGAGCTTTGCCACAGAGCTTAGATGAGACCAGAAGACTCAAATCCTTATTCTTGACTGTGGTTCCTACTTGGATATTATTAAAGAACCTTATAGAGGAAATTTAATAAAATATTTTTTACAAAAGAAATTTACCATTTACAAACTAGGCCCAGGGATATTTAAACTATCAATTCTTCATCATTGATAGTTTTTTTTATATAATATAGTAGTATTGTGACCAATGTTTTATTTCAAGAGTAATGTGACTAATACAGAGAGTTTTTACGGCCAGAGTTGTACAGGGCAATGCAGGAGGAATGACAAATGGCTTTAGAACTCATGAAACATGGTCTACCAATTGACACAACCACTATGGGTATCCCTTGGTTAAAGCAAGGTCCTAAGGACTGTGTCATGAAGATTTCATGTTGTTATGGAGTCTGTTCTGCTTGCTGTCACCACTTTCCACTTAATGTAAGTATTGTATGAAAACTCCAACTGGGCTTCCAACTCCTCAGTGGGTATTATCTTTGGCACTCACAATAATAATACTTAAATTTTTTCAGGCATTGCTTCCGGAGCAGAGAATTGATTCAATCACCACTCTAGAAAATAACTTAGTGGTGTAGATTATCAGCAATAACCACCACCATTTAAAAAGCATTGGGAAAATTTAAATTGTTAGGGAAGCCAGTTTAAGATGATTTTGCTACTGGCTCTGATGTATAAAATCTAAAGGAACAATTTGAAGTTCAGAAAGGCATCCTTTGGTTAGTGTATCCAGGGAGTTTTAAAGGTCACGGGACAAGAAAAATGGCAGCACTGACTGATGTAACTCTAAATGTCACTGACTGTTTTTTTTTTTTTATTTTCATATTTTATTTACATTTCAAATGTTTTCCCCTTTCCATATCTCCCCTTTGGAGCCTCCCCATTCCCTCTGCCCTCTCCCTGACACTATGGGGATATTCTCCAACCCACCCTCTCACACCTCCCACCCACTCTCGTCTTCCCTCCTTGACATTCTCCTATACTGGGGGATATAACACCCTCAAGCCCAAGGGCCTCTCCTCCCCCTGAAGGGTAACAAGACCCTCCTCTGCAGTCTTTGTGGCCAGCACTATGGGTCCCTCCATGTGTATTCTTTAGTTAGTGGACCAGTCTCCAGAAGTATGGGGGGTCAGGCCAGTTGCCAGTGCTGCTACCTCCCTGGGGCTGCACACTCCCTCAGCTCCTTCAGTCCTTTCTCCAAGCCCTCCATCTGGGACCTCACACTGTGACTGACTGGTGATGATTGATTGCTCGTACATTTTTTTTTGCCCTCATGTTCCTGATACAATTTGGTAAGAATTGCTGATTAGTAGATATGCATCCACAGCACTTAAAGTAAATATGATTGATTTTTGTATAAAAGTAATGCTTTGTGATTCTTATAAGGTTACTTTTGAAGATAACTCAAGTGACAACACATTTTGGTGAGGATAAGGAGAAAGAAGAACATTCCTCCATTGCTGGTGCAATTTTAAACTGGTACAACCACTCTTAAAATCAATCTGGTGGTTCCTTAGAAAATTGGAAATAGTTCTACCTGAATACCCAGCTATACCACTCCTGGGCATATACCCAAAAGATGCTCCAGAATACCATAAGGACACATGTTCCACCCTGTTCATAGTAGCCTTACTCATAATAGTCCGAAACTGGAAACAACACAGATTTCCACCAATGGAAGAATGGATACAGAAAGTTTGGTTCAATTACACAATATAATACTATTCAGCTAATAAAAACAAGGACAGTATGAAACTTGCCAGAAAATGGATGAAATTAGAAGATATTATCCTGAGAAAGGTAATCCAGACCTAAAAGGACATTGTAAGTGGATATTATCCCAAATATAAAGAATACCCCATGATACAACTCACAGACCATATAAAATTTAACAAGAAGGAAGGCCAAAGTCAGGATACTTCAATCCTACTTAGAAGGGGGAAGAAAACAATTATGATAGACAGGGGAAGAATATGTGTGGGAGACGGGAGGGTGGGGGGAAAAGGAAAACAGAATCTGATATGGGGGAAAATAAGAGAAGCTCAGAGGGCAGGAGGAATGAGTATAAATATGCAGCTTCGGGGGATGTAGGTAGGGGGTAGCAGAGGTACTTCTAGAAAATCCCAGATATCTGTCTCTCTCTGTGTGTAAATGTATATATTTATATGTGTTAAGTTGCTAGAACTTATCTTTGCTTCAACCTCTGTGTGTGTGTGTGTGTGTGTGTGTGTGTGTGCTAATGTACCTGTGCATGTGATTGTGTATGTGTGAGTGCATGTGTCTGTAATTGTTTGATTCCCCTCCACCTGTTCTCTACTCTAAACCTAGGATATCATAGCCAGCAACCCCTGTGAGTTTCTTGACCAACCCATGTGAGCTGATCTCAGTGCTAACTCTCACAAGCTACTTGCCTCAGGTAGTATTAGTGGATCTCAACTTTCCTTATAGATCAAGGCACTTTTCCACTTTTACTGTATTTATTTTTTTATTATTCATTTTAACACTTACTAAGATTTTAAACACTATTTTTAGGACAAGTTCAGAACATGATTTCCTTGTCAATATTCTGCTTATTTTTTTAAAGCTGAATATCCATTTCAGCCCAGATTTGAGTAGATCAATGGAAAAGTCTAACTGACCACAAATGCAGAGAGATACTTTTGACCCATAATTCAAAGGATGCAGTTTAAAGACATGGGCAACCTCAAAAACATGGTCTCATTTCTGATTTTAATGGAAATTATAGGATTCTCCTTTCAATGTAGTACAATGCCATCAATAGTTTTGACATAGGCAACTTCATTATTGCAACATGTGTTCTCCTAGATTGTCAGATTTTTGTTTGTTCTTTTTAAAAATCTGAAGTGATGATAGACTGCATTAATATTATTTTCTGCATTTTTTATAACATATAGTTCTTTTCTGTAGTTTATTTGTGTGGTGTTTTACACTTAACTGATATGCATCTAATGAACTATACTTGCATTCATGGAATGAAGTCATTTGGGTTCAGGGACAGGGTCTAAAGACTAAAAGTACCTATGAGAATTACCTTCGTTTCTCTAGATTTTATCATAACTCTAAACACATACACAAAACACATTTTACCATTACCCTGTCCTTCTACAAGGTTTATTCACCACTGGCCCATCTTTTTTCATCAATAGTTCCTTCTTGAGGAAACCAAGGACAGACATCATTAACAAATTCAAAGGACTTAATAAGATTTTTTTTTCTTTACCCAAGTTCCTCATGTCTTGAGGGACTCCTTGAGAACCTGTAAGAATAAGTCATGCTTATTCAATGCTTGTCCCATATTTGCATTGCTCTATCTTACACAGATGGGCAGCCCTGCATCAATCACAATGCGGATCTTCTCTCAAGACCTCAGGGAAGCTGTGATCCTATGGGTGGGGGACTTCCCTGGGTGAGCAAATTCAGTTGGACCCCTGTACCCAGGCTCCATGTTGGGCACCAATTGCTCTGGCCTGCGGGGGTTCAGCAGGAACTTGGGGAGAGGGTGAAAGAAAGAGACATGAAGAAGGAGAGCAAGTCGTGTATTCTGATAAAGCTCTCAAAATTTTATTTCAGGGCAGTAGCTTATAAAGACAGTCAAGCAGGAAGGTTACACATGGCCCAAGGCCAACCCACTATCGTAACTGGGTTCCAGGAAATACCAGATGTTCTTTCAGTTCCTGGGTCCCTGAGACCACAAAGATCCTTTCTTAATCTTGCACTTTAACTGACTAGGCTTCACAGAACAGCAGGTAATTTCATGGGTTTGGCTCCCAGCACCACATGGTACACAGATGGGAGCAGTTTCATTTCAGAAGGTAAGCAGAGGTCGGGGATGGCTGTAGTAGATGACCACCAGACAATAGGGGCCCAGGCTCTTCCAGAAGGTACCTCAACTCAGAAAGCTAAGTTAATAGCCCTCACAAAAGCCTTTGACTTGGGGACTGGCAAAAAGATAAACATCTACACAGACTGTCAGTATGCTTTTGCTACTGCTCATGTACATGGGTCAGTCTACCAGCAACTGGGACTCCTCACCTCTGGCAGGAAAGAAATTAAAAATAAGCCTGAGATTGTCCATTTGCAGAATGCATTGTTTTCAATAGCCCAAGTGAGCATAATCCATTGCTCTGGACACCAGAAAGGAGATTCTCCTGTTGTAAGGGGAAACAAGTAGCCAAAAAAATAGCGTTGTCAGGCCATCCCAGCCCACAAGTATTAGTCACCAAGTTCGACTCCAAAAGACTTTGATATTCTGAAACTGATTTAAAGCGGATACAGGAAGACCCTACCAACTATTAAAATGAGGAAAAAGGAATTTGGTACCATCAATCTGGGAACCACATCCTACCTTAAGAACAGGCTAAGGCCATGGTTCAGCAGATGCACCACTGGACTAATCTTGGAGCATATAGACTGTATACTCATAAAGACTGTAAAGAACTCTGGTGTGTTCATTCCCAACCTGAGGCCTCTGATAGAGCAGACTGTGTATCAGTGCCAGCCATGCCAGCAGGTAAATGCATGTAGGAACAAAGTAGAAAGAGGTAAGAAACCTAGGGAACACCCGCCCAGAGTATATTGAGAGATTGACTTTACTGAGGTAAAGCCTGGCAAATATGGGTACAAGTACCTACTAGTATTTGTAGACACATTTTTTTTAGGATGGGTCAAAGCCTTTCCCACCAAAAAGGAGACACCACTGTGGTAGCCAAAAGGATCCTAGAAGAGATTTTTCCAAGATTTGGATTGCCTAAGGTAACTGGGTCTGATAATGGATCACACTTCATAGCCCAGGTAAGTCAGAAATTAGCCACATTTTTGGGGGATTGAATGGAAAGTCCATTGTGCTTACCATCCCCAGAGCTCAGTACAGGTAGGAAGGATGAATAGAGCTTTAAAAGAGATCTTGACTAAATTGACCATGGAGGCTAGCGCGGATTGGGTGGTGTTCCTTCCTTTAGCCCTATTTACAGCTAGGAACACTCCCTCTAGGTTCAGCCTCACCCCCTTTGAGATATTATTTGGCTCCCCTACCCCTTAACCCAGATTAGCTACACTCCAGAGTTGACTTGTTTTAATGACCATGACTTATCTGCTAGGTTAAAAGCCCTACAGACTATCCAGAGAGAAGTCTGGGAACCCTTGGCAGAGGCATATGCTCCTGGGACCCCCACCACAGTTCACCCCTTCCAAGTGGGAGACTCGGTGTATATGAGATGACATCAGACACAGTCCCTAGAGCCTTGGTGGAAGGGTCCCTACCTGGTCCTGCTTACCACGCCTACTGCTGTGAAAGTGGACGGGATTGCCACCTGGATCCACACGTCCCATGTAAAGCTGGCTGCCCCAGGAACCCAGACCAGTGGAGAGTGTAGAGAATGGAGAACACCCTTAAAGTTAAGATCTCCAATACAAAAAGAAATCAGAAATGTTGGTGACCCTCAGGCTACTCCTAATCATAGTAATGAAGCAGACAGAGAGTGGACATGATCAGCCCATCGATAAACACCAGCTCCTGGCTTCTACATGTGGTAATCCCTGTGATTGTCAAGGAGATAATTGAGCCTCTCCCCCTGTGCTATTACCACAAGACTGCCTATTTGGGCATCTATGACTTCTCTACAGAGGGCATACAGCAAACTTGGGTTTGTGTCTCAAATCCAAAACCTCTGCCTAAACCATTGGACGGTAAATGTCCTGCCAATTGTACCTTTGTAGATCAAATGATTACTATCTGTTATACATCCTTCACAGAATGTTACAGAGAGGGGGTACCCTACGTTACTGCTATATCTCATACAAAATACCAAGGTTACTTCGGCGGAGATTGGGCAGTCATTCCTCAGGTGCTAGGCACGAATTATAAGTATGCACAGGCCTCTTGCCTTGCCCCAATAGGCAAACAAGCTTGTTGGCCCCAATCAGCCCCAGTACATGTGTCGGATGGGGGCCTGAATGACCAAGTTAGAGATCTGAAAATGCAAGAAAAGATGCAAGCCCAGATCAATAGCTTCTTGCCCCCCCCTTCATTATCACCCACTTTTGTTGCCTACAGCAAGAGGTGTCAAGATAGATCCCCAAACCTCTGAGATCCTTTCGGCTATACAAGCTGCCCTAAATCTCTCCAATCCCTCTCTGGCCGATGACTGTTGTTTATGCCTCACATTGGGTGCCTCCTGGCCCTTGGTGGTGCCTCTGTTCAATATCTCTGACCCTGTCTTAAAAAAGGAAAACTGTAGTCTCTTAAGACCCTTCACGGTACAACCAACCAGATCTAATGTGACTACCTGCTTCTTTAGCCCTCTTAAAAATGACTCTTTTGATGTAGATCTTGGCTTAGCAGTATTCACCTACTACAGACATTATATTAACATTTCTGAGGTCATTTGTCTGGGTAGAGGGAAGGTGTTTGTGTGTGAGACAACATGGCCTACTCTTTTCTTCCTTTAAACTGGACTGGATCTTGTGTTCCTGCAATGCTCTTGCTGGATGTCAAGATCCTGTCAGGGGACCACACCCGATCCATTGCCCAGCTTTGATAACTTTTTTTTCCCAGGCAAAAGAGGGCAGTGCAGCTCATCCCCCTTTGTGGGGCAGTGATCTGGCAGGCAGTCTGGCATCCGGTTGAGCACAGGCTGAAAACTCTGGGAGACCTGGCAGAGTAATTCGCAAGGGACTGGAAAACATTTTTGCCAAAGCTCCTAGAAGGCCTTTTGGCTCCATCCACGGTCACATATCAAGCCCAGGTAGAGGGGTGGCCACACAGCCCCAAGATGTCCTCATGTTAGTGAGACACCTAGAGGCTTAGCCATGTCCCTTCCCAGTTACTATATCTGCCCCACCACTCTGGGAGAGGTGGGAGGTACAGTTCCATCCATGCCACTTTCTACATGATAAAAATAAATGTCTTAGAATTATGGACTGTCTCTTCATCTGGACCCTCCATGGGAAGTAAGGGATCCAGCCCTTGATTAATGAGCCATAGCTAATCTCTCGACATGGGAACCCCAGTGCTCCTAGATGGTACCCTTTCACCCAAGCCTAAGCAGCTAGCCTGGCGCCCAAAGTAGCCGAGACCTGGTCCCTGCAGGAACCCCAGCTTCACTCTGGCTAGCCCATCTGTGGCACCCTGCACTGACTGCGGTGTCCTGGGCTAGAGAATCCACGGAGACAGCTGCTGTGACTTCCCCAGGAAAGGCCCCCTCCCCCACCCACGGGCAGTGCTCACAGTGGCTTCGCACAGCCCCCCAACCTGCCTGCCTGTCGGACTGTGGGAGAAGATGCTCGGCCACTTCCCATGTGCCCTGTCCCACCCAGAGCCACAGTGCCATGGGACAGACATGTGGGCCTTCGTTCCACAGTGAAAGGCTTGCTCCCAACACCCCTTCCAATCAGGCTCAGGATATTGGGAGCCTTCACCACTAGCTCAGCTGGTATGGGGTAGCAATAGACAAATATACTAAGCTATCCCAGAGGCTGATAGATGATGTAAATATGGTGTATCGGTCTGTTAAAGTCATACAGGATCAGGTAGATCCTCTGGCTGAAGTGGTTCTCCAAAACAAACTCAGTCTAGATCTACTGACTGCAGATAAGGGAGGCATATGTGTGGTCTTGTAAGAAAAATTTTGTTTTTATGTGAACAAGTCAGGGATTACTCGTGATAGGATCCAAAAAACACCAAGAAGAGTTGGAAAGAAGGTGCCAAGAGCTTTTTGACAACCCCATGTGGATCCCCCTGGAATAGAATCTTGCCTTACCTACTCCCTTTCCTTGGTCCAGTAATTAGCTTGCTGATTATACTATCACTTGGACCTATTCTTTTTAATAAATTAGTTGCTTTTATTAGAGAACACATTAATACAGTGCAAATCATGATGATCAGATGGCAATATCGGCATATTGATCAAAATGACCTTTAATTTCAAGATTGAAGTAGTTCCAATGAAGGGGGGAATGAGAGAAACAATGTCTGGAAGATCCCAGACTCCATGCTCTACCCCACTTGCTGGAATGTCCCAGGCTCCAATGCCTTACCCCCATTCCTGGAATGTCACAGGCTGGAACCAATGAGTTCAAAGGTTAAGAGAGCTATCCAATGAAAATGTGCCGAGTTGCTGTTTCTGTACACTTCCCTCTGAAAAAATATAAAAATGCTTGTTTGAAAGTCTATTGGGTCTCCTCTCCTCAATGTGCAGGTTGGCCCTCAGAGCTCTGGTTCAATAAACTTCTTGCTGATTGCATTGATCTCTGCCTCCATATCTTTTTGAGAGGGGCCTCCCTGGAAGAAAGGCTGAGCAAGTCTTTCATTTCCCAATAAAAAGACATAGGCTATCAGACTGGCTACACAAAAAGGACTCAGCATTTTGCTGCATACAGGAAATACACCTCAGTGTTAAAGACAAACACTACCTCAGAGTAAGGGGATGGAAAACAATTTTCCAAGCAAATGGTCCCAAGAAACAGGCAGGAGTAGCCATTCTAATATTGGATAAAATCGACTTTCAACTAAAAGTCATCAAAAAAGATAAGAAAGGACACTTCATACACATCAAAGAAAAAAATCTACCAAGAAGAACTCTCACTTCTGAACATTATTGCCCTGAATGCAAGGGCTCCCACATTCATAAAAGAAACTTTACTAAAGCTCAAAGCACACATTGCACCTCACACAATAATAGTGGGAGACTTCAACACCACACTGTCATCAATGGACAGAACTTGGAAACACAGACTAAACAGAGCCACAGTGAAATTAAAAGAAGTTATGGACCAAATGGATTTAACAAATATCTATAGAACATTTCATCCTAAAAAAAAAGAATATACCTTCTTCTCAGAACCTCATAGTACTTTCTCCAAAATTGACCATGTAATTGGTCACACAACAAATCTCAACAGATATAAGAATGAAATAATCTCATGCCTCCTATGAGATGACTATGGATTAAAGCTGGCATTCTATGGTAACATAAACAACAGAAAGCCCACATACACATGGAGGCTGAATAACACTCTAAGTGATTCCAAAAAGAAACTGGAGAGAGCATAAAATAGCAGCTTAACAACACACCTGAAAGCTCTAGAACAAAAAGAAGCTAATACACCCAAGAGGAGTAGAAGGCAAGAAATAATCAAATTCAGGGCTGAAATCAACGAAGGAGAAACAAAGAACTATACAAAAAAAATCAACAAAACCAGGAGCTGGTTCTTTGAGAAAATCAAGATGATAAATAAACCCTTAGCCAAACTAGTCACAGAGAACATAGACAGTATCCAAATTAACAAAATTAGAAAAGAAAAGGGAGATAAAACAACATAATCTGAGGAAATTCAAAAATCATCAGATCCTACTACAAAAGCCTATATTCAACAAAATTGGAAAATCTGGATGAAATGGACAGTTTTCTAGACAGAAAGCAAATACCAAAGTTAAATTAGGATCAGATAAACCATCTGAACAGTCCCATATCCCCTAAAGAAATAGATGCAGTCATTAAAAGTCTCCCAACCAAAAAAAGCCCAGGACCAGATGGGTTAGGGGTAGAATTCTATCAGATCTTCAAAGAAGACCTAATATCAATACTCTTCAAACTGTTCCACAAAATAGAAACAGAAGGAACACTACCCAATTCATTCTATGAGGCCACAGTTACACTGATACCAAAACTTCACAAATCCTGAAAACTTCAGACCAATTTCACTTATGAATATCAATACAAAAATATTCAATAAAATTCTTACAAACCGAATCCAAGAACACATAAAAATGATCTTTCATCACAATCAAGTAGGCTTCATCCCAGGGATGCAGGGATGGTTCAATACCTAGAAATCCATCAATGTAATCCACTACATAAACAAACTCAAAGAAAAAAAAAAACACATTAAATGCTGAAAAAGCATTTGACAAAATTTATCATCCCTTCATGATAAAAGTCTTAGAAAGATCAGGAATTCAAGGAGCATACCTAAACATAGTAAAAGCAATATACTGCAAACCAGTCACCAACATCAAACTAAAAGGAGAGAAATTTGAAGCAATCCCACTAAAAT
This sequence comes from Rhynchomys soricoides, assembly GCA_019843965.1. Lineage (NCBI taxonomy): Eukaryota > Metazoa > Chordata > Mammalia > Rodentia > Muridae > Rhynchomys > Rhynchomys soricoides. Next base: position 277,660 of record JADRCH010000849.1, on the reverse strand, counting down.
CAGGGACTAGACAAGGCTGTCCACTCTCTCCCTATCTATTCAATGTAGTACTTGAAGTTCTAGCTAGAGCAATTAGACTACAAAAGGAGGTCAAAGGGATACAAATTGTAAAGAAAGAAATCAAAATATCACTATTTGCAGTACCCTTCCTATACTCGAAGGATAAACAGGCTGAGAAAGGAATTAGGGAAATAACACCCTTCACAATTGTCACAAACAATATAAAATATCTTGGTGTGACTCTAACCAAACAAGTGAAAGATCTGTATGACAAGAACTTCAAGTCTCTGAAGAAAGAAATTGAAGAAGACCTCAGAAGATGGAAAGATCTTCCATGCTCATGGATTGGCAGGATTAATATAGTAAAAATGGCCATCTTGCCAAAAGCAATCTATAGAATCAGTGCAATCCCCATCAAAATTCCAACTCAATTTCTCATAGACTTAGAAAGAGCAATTCTCAAATTCATTTGGAATAAGAATAATAATAGTTTTTGACAAGATATCAAAAACTATTCTTAACAATAAAAGAACTTCTGGGGGCATCAGCATCCCTGACCTCAAGCTGTACTACAGAGCAGTTGTGATAAAAACTGCATGGTATGGTATTGGTAATGTGACAGGCAGGCAGATCAATGGAATAGAATTGAAAACCCAGAAATGAACCCACACACCTATGGTCGCTTGATCTTTGACAAAGGAGCTAAAACTATCCAGTGAAAAAGAAACAGCGTTTTCAACAAATGGTGCTGGATCAGGTGGTGGTCGACATGTAATAGAAGGCAAATTCATCCATTCCTATCTCCCTGTACAAAGCTCAAATCCAAGTGGATCAAGACCTCCACATGAAACCAGATGCACTGAATCTAATAGAAGAGAAAGTGGGGAAAATTCTCAAACACATGGGCACAGGGGAAAAGTTCCTGAACAGAATACCAATGGCTTATGCTCTAAGATAAAGAATCGACAAATGGGACCTCATTAAATTCCAAAGCTTCTGTAAGGCAAAGGACACTGTCAATAGGACAAAACAGCAACCAACAGATTGGGAAAATATCTAGCAATCCTACTTCCGATAGTGGGCTAATATCCAATTTATACAAAAACTCAAGAAGTTAGACTCCAGAGAACCAAATAACCCTATCGAAAAAATGGGGAACAGAGCTAAACAGAGAATTCTCAACTTAGGAAACTCAAATGGCCGAGAAACACCTAAAGAAATGTTCAACATCCTTAGTCATCAGGAAAATGCAAATCAAAACAACCTTGAGATTCCACCTCACACCAGTCAGAATGGCTAAGATCATAAACTCAGGTGACAGCAGAGGCTGGGAAGGATGTGGAGAAAGAGGAACCCTCCTCCATTGCTGGTAGGATTGTTAGCTGATACAACCAGTCTGGAAATCAGTTTGGTGGACCCTAAAATAATGGACATAATACTACCAGAGGACCCAACTATACCACTCCTGGGCATATACCCAGAAGTTGTTCCAACATGTAATAAGGACACATGCTCCACTATGTTCATAGCAGCCATATTTGTAATAGCCAGAAGCTGGAACCAACACAGAAGTCCCTCAACAGAGGAATGGATACAGAAAATGTGGTACATTTACACAATGGAATACTACTCAGCTATTATAAACAGTGACTTCATGAAATTCACAGGCAAGTGGATGGAACTGAAAATATCATCCTGAGTGAGGTAACTTAATCACAAAAGAACAAACATGGTATGTACTCACTGATAAGCAGATATTAGCTAAAAAGTTCAGAATAACCATGATTCAATTCACAGTAACTGTGGTACTGAGCATGGGGTGCCAGAAGGAGTCGTTGGAGATGAAGGGACTGAAGGAGCTGAGGAAGTTTGCAGCCCCATGGAGGGAACAACAGTGTCAACTTGTTAGGGCCCCTGGTGCTCCCAGAGACTGGACCACCAACCAAAGAATGTATATGGAGGATCCCATGGTGCTGGCCACATATGTGGCAGAGGAGGGCCTTGTTGGCCATCAGTGGGAGGAGAGGCCCTTGGGTCTGAGAATATTAGATGCACCAGTATAGGGGTATGCCAGGGAAGGAAGATGGAAATGGGTGGGTGGGTGGGGGATACCCTCATACATGAACGGGGTGGGGGGTTTGGATAAGAAGTTTCCTGGAGCTGGAAGGGGGAAAACATTTGAAATATAAATAAAGTATCAAAAAATAAATTAATAAATAAAAAATAAAAACAAGAACAGTATAAAATTTGCCAGAAAAAGGATGGAACTAGAAAATATCGTCCTGAGCATGGTAACACAGACCTATAATGAGATACATGGTATGTACTCATTAATTGCCGGGGACCAACAGGGTTAGGATTTTTCTTATTAACCTAGCTAATGACATTTTGTTTTAGAGTTAGGCTTGGAGTGATTGTAGGCCTAAATTTCTACTTCTGAGAAGTAACTGAAAGCTTCCCAGAGACCAGGTATCCTTATTGTGATTGAGCAGTTAAGCAGTGAAGATATTTGACCAGGTGTCCCTATTGCAGTTGAGCAGTTAAGCAGCTAAGTGCATCCTATTTGTGTAAGGAATAGTCTGGAGCCAAACCGGTGAAATTACCCACTGTTCTGTGAAGTACAATCAGTTAAGGTGCAAGGTGAAGAAAGGACAGGGCGTTTTCTGTCTTGGGTCCCAGTAATTGAAAGAATGTCTGGTATTTTCTGTAAACCTGTTATGGTAGTGAGTTGGCCTGGGGCCATGTGTAACCTTCCTGCCTGCCTGTCTTTTTAAGCTGCTGTCCTGAAATGAACTTTGAGAGCTTTATCAGAATTTACGACTTACTCTCCTTCCTTGCTGTCTCTTGTCTTTTCATCCTTCTGTCTTCTTATAAATTGCCCCAGCCTGTGGGTTCATATTAGCCCAAATATAAAGGATATGCATGATACCACTCACAGATCATATGAAATTTAACAAGATGTAAGACCCAAGTCAGGATACTTCAATCCTACTTAGAAGGGGGAACAAAATAATTATAGGAGACGGGGGGGGGGGTTGTGGGAAGGAAGAAGTTGTGTGGGAGATGGAAGGGGGAGGTGAAAAGGGAGACAGGATCAAGTATGGGGGGAAATAGGAGAGAAGACCAGAGGGCAGGGAGAGGAGTAGAAATATCCAGCTGGGGGGTATAAAGTTGTGGTTTGGGGGGACTTCTAGAAAGTCCCAGACATCTGGGATGTGAGAGTCTTTCCAAACTCAGTATGGATGATCTTAGCTGAAATGGTCAAAAATGGGGAGGTGAAAACTGAGGCCACCTCCAGTAGTTAGGGTTCTCAGTGGTGGGATGGAGCCACACACCCATCTTCAAAATTTTTGACCCAGAATTGTTTCATGTCTAACGAAAATGCATGGACAAAAATGGAGCAGAGACCAAAGGAAAGGCCATCTAGTGACCAGTCCAACTTTGATTCCATTCCATATGCAGACACCAAAATATACTATTATTGATGTCATGTTGTTCTTACAGACAAAAGCCCAGCATAGCTGTCCTCCAAGAGTTTCTGCTAGCATCTGACTGAGACAAACACAAATAATCAGCCAACCTTTGGACTGAGGTCCAGGACCCCTATGGAATAGATGGGGGAAAGTTTGAAGGAGCAGAAGAGGATGGCAATCCCATGGGAAGAAAAACAGTATCAACTAAACTGGACCCCTCAGAGCTTCAAGAGACTCAGCCACCAACCAAAGAGCATACATGGGCTGAGACATGGGCTGTGGCACATAGGTAGCAGAGGACTGCCTTGACTGACTTCTGTGCGAGAGCGTGCACCTAATCCCATAGAGATTTGATGTCCCAAGGAAAGGGGGTGCTGGGTGGCTGGGACTGGGAAACACTCTTTTAGAGGTGAAGGAGAGGGGGTTGAGATGAAGAGCTCTGGGAGTGCGTACCAGAAAGTATGACAGAATTTAGAATATAAATAAATAAAATAATTTAATTGTAAAAAAAGAAATCAAGATTAACAAAATAATTGCTCCTATTTTTGTAACTGCAGATTTCTGCCTGCAGTAAAAAAAAGTGGCTGATAAATTAACTTGCTGTTTCACAATTTATTAGTCTATAACTAAGTTCTTGCTTTCTCTTCCTGTACTATGTAATATTTCTTGTGAAGGTATTGAGAACATACTGTTATTTCATAGTCATTCACTAAAAGAAAACTAAAACATAATCTTTTACTGCCTGAAAGATTTTTCTGGGCTACTTAAGCAATGAAAGCAAGAATAAAGTGGTTGGAACATTGTTATTTCCACCCATTAACTATGTGTATTTATGTATACATGTAACGTTTGTGGTAGAGTAGATAGATAGATAGATAGATAGATAAGTAGATAGATCGATCTGTGAAAGGCAGTCTGTTTACTGGTAGAGCTAAGGTTCAAAAGCTGTGGGCCCAATAGGGGATAAAAACCCTTTAAGGGACTGCAGTCATTTACCAATGCTCCTAGAAACAGCTCCTGACATGTGGCTATATCTCTTCATAGGTATGTGACATTTGGTCACGTAAAAAGGCAATACCCCCCAACCCCCACCACAGGTAGAGGCATGGCCACATAGCCTCAAGACATCTCCACTAATGAGGCACCTAGAGCTTAGCCCCTCCCTGAGGTTGCGGGGGTATGGTCTCACTCATGCCACTCTGTGATCATGACATGACAATAAACATTCTGAAACCCGGGACTGTCTCTCTTTATCTGCCGTGGGAAACAGTGGAACAAGCCTTTGCCTAAAGAGCTGCCATCTAGCCTCCTGCAGAAGGTGTCTAAGTGTTCCCAGCCATAGCAGCCATCTACAAAACCAATACAGCTAGCTGGCAACCAAGCCAGGAACCAGTTTCCCCACAGGTTCTGGCTGCACTCCTTCCCTTCTCTGCTTCTCCTCTTTCATAGCTCCACAGGTGGGCTCTCATTCATTCTCAGCTCTTCTGGGGCATCCAGCAGAGTCTGTGTTGCCCAAGAGCATGGGAACCTGATGGAGCTGGTTTCATATGATCCCTGGGACTTGAGACCACCTCTTCCACCCCTGGCTGTGTTTTTGTGGAGGCTTCTCACAGCCTGAGACAAGCCCATTGGCCTGTGTGGTCAAACTGACTGCGCATCTCACCTCTCCCAGGGTCCACGACCACCTTGGGTGGACACGGGGAACTTCACTCCACCTCGCTGCTGTTTGATACAACAATATATATATATATATGATTGAAATATACATGATTGTGTGTATAAAGTGTGTAGTGTAAGAGTGTGTTGGAACTTTGTTCCATTCATCATATCTGCATGTGTGTGTGTGTGTGTGTGTGTGTGTGTGTGTGTTTGTGTGTAGGTGTGTTTTGGAGCTTCCTCTTTCCACCAATTGTGTATGTATATGTATGTGTATTTTGTGAGAAATATGAAATATTTGGAGCATGTCTATGAGAACTCTGTTACATCCACCCAGTAGTATGTGTATATGAATATATGTGCATTTGTGCATATATGTCTATACACACATATGCAAAATGCTTGGAGCCTGCCTGTTGGAAATTTGTTCCATCCATCCACTAGTATGTGTATATGTGTATATGTGTTTATGTGCATCTGTATATATGTGTACATATGTGCTTATATGAAATGCTAAGAAAGTACTTGTAGGAGCTTGGCCATCCAGCATGTGAATATGTATGTGCTTGTCTGTTTTTCTGTGTGTGTGCGTCTAAATTGATGTATTTGTAAGTGTTAAGTTGCTGGAACTTATCTTTGCTTCAACCATTGTGTGTGTGTGTGTATGTATGTGTATGTGTTAATGTGCATGTATATGTGTGTGCCTGTTTCTGTGAATGTTTTCTTTCTCCCTTTTCTCTTCTCTAACCTCTGGACATCACAGTTAGCCGCCCCTGTGAGATTCTGGACCAACCCATGTCAGCTGCTCTCAGCACTGACTCTAACCAGCTGTCTGTCTCCAGGAACTCTGTGGTGTCAAAGTTGATCTTTTGCACAGAGTCACCTAAATTCCTCAAATAGAAGAGATTATTTTAACAAGTTATGCTTTCGCTGACAATTTCACAAGTGTGCCTTTGATGATATACTTAAAGTTGAGAGTTATTATGTAAAATGTCTGAAAATAAAGCCAGTCACTCCTAGCCATAACCAACCCTTTCTCTGTAGGTCCCTCTAATTCTGACACATGAAAAGCAGTCTCCCAGTGTAAACTTCAGTAACATTCTTTGAGATCTTCTTAAGTTTTATGCAATTTTAGGTGTGTGTGTGTCATTACATGCATAAATAGCATCAGGTAAATATGAGTCCCAGAAGAGAGCATCTGGTTCTTTGTAGCTATTGTTACAAGTAAAAGATGTTGGGTCTGAGTTTTGAATAAGTTCCTCTACAAGAGCAGGCCATGATTATATTTGCAGAGACATCAATTCATCTTTGGGAATATTCTAACAACCTGTTGATAAAAATATTCCTCTCTCCTCTATGCTCCTAGAAAAACTCCTCTAACTCTTAGAGTGGATCTGGATCCTATTATCTCCTGTCAAAGAGGAAGATTGTTCTAGAACAGTGAGGAAGATTATAGGAGAAAATGGGAATGTCAGTAGACATGGCACTGCTAGGCAATATCATTAGAGGAAATAGTGAGAGTCATTCCAAAACAAGAAGGTATGACAATATAATCCAGTATTTGGTGATTATGAATCAACTATATATTTTTCAGAATATGTGAAATTCTGAAAAATTTATGAAATGTGACCATAGGAAGATGATTTCCCCCTGATCATTTGAAGAGAATTTTGTTCTGGTCTAAACAATATTGTGTAACATTTGGGAACAAAGATGCATCCCAGCATCCCTGCACTGGAAGCCAAAGTGGAGAAGATCTCCACAGCCACCATCATCTTGCCTTTAGTGCTATGGTAAACAGGGATGAAAGTGACCCAGACACTGCAGAACACCAGCATGCTGAATGTTATGGATTTTGCTTCATTAAAGGAACCAGGAAGGTTTCTGGAAAAGAAAGCCAGAGTGAAGCTCCCAAACGCCAGGGTAGCCAAGTATCCCAAAACACAGTAAAAGGCATTGACTGAACCCTTATGGCAAATAATGATGATGTTGCCAAGCTCAGATTGGGCATCAATATCAACAGAAGGAGGAGAAGCTCCCAGCCAGACTGCACATACAATAAGTTGGACTAGAGTACAGATGGGAATGATGTAGTTAGATACCCGTGAAACAAGGAAGTACTTCATCATTCTTCGTGAGGCTGTGACTTTGAATGCCAGAACGACAGTAATTGTTTTGGCCAACACAGTGGAAACAGAAACAGTGAATACAACTCCAAATGTGATTTGTTGCAGGATGCAGGTGGCTGAGTTTGGATGGCCAATGAAGAGCAAGGGGCAGAGGAAACAAAAGATGAGTGAGATGAGCAATATGTAGGTGAGAGTGCGGTTATTGGCCTTAACAATGGGAGTGCTGTGGTGCTTTACAATGACCCCAAGAACCACAGTTGTGAATACAGAGAAGGACAAGGAGATTAAAGAAAGTGCCATCCCCAAGGGTTCTTCATAGCTGAGAAATACAACAGCTTTAGGAATGCAGTGATTCTGCTCAGTGTTAGCATATTGGTCCTCTGGACACTTGACACACAAATCCACATCTAATGGAGAAATGAAGGTATTGTTAGTGCAGCTTCAGCAATTTTACTGACAGGATATTTCATTTAAGCATATACAGGTATCGCAATACATGAGTTGGGATGCTAAGAATGTGTTGAACTTCATTGCTACATGAAAGGATTGATTCCATTTTTTCATGCTGATCATTGTTAGGAAATTTAAAGCAACATTTTTTTCATCTATTGTGATATATTGTTGTGATTATATATCATGGGTGAGTATATTTATTAGTGTGTTTACATGTAAAATATCAGAAGGCATCATTAACTTGAGAATGATTTGGTTTGTATAGGGAAGCATGAGGTGAGAGTGAGACCTGAAATTTATACAAATATAATATTGATGTTTGTAACTGCAAAAAATAATTTAACAATCATTCCAAGTTTTCTCCTCTTATGACTGTATTAACACCACATTCCTAGGCCTTTACAAAAAAAAGGCAGTACGTCTATTACTGAAGGTAAAATACTCCATAATTCCCACCCTTTTGTGTATATGAAATCTGATTGCCATTGCACTGAATTATTGAACAATTGCAGTAAGGGAAAATATACTTCCAAGATTAGAAGTCTTTTATATGGAACAATGCATTTGTGGAGAGCCATTATTATTCTATTTGTTTAAGGGCTTAGGAATTTAGCTTGGTTGTGAGCAGAATGTATTGCTCTTGGAGCATACTTGAGTTTGGTTCACAGCGCCAAGGTCACATGTCTTCAAACAGCCTTGTGGAATTAATTTTGTATATGTTTAATGTTGAACTACATGAATATTACAAAGCAAAAGGTAGGAGTTGGTTGCCTCCTACTATTTTATGGGATCTGGAGATTAACTACACCATCATAGTGGGAAAGAATGTAAGTGCTAAGCCATCTTACTGGCAATAAATGTCCTTTTAGGATGTCACTTCAGTTATATAGGTTGGCAACAAAAGGACCAGAAAAACTACATGCCTGCCATTTGTATTTATTTCATCCTGACTAAATAATTATTTGACTAACATGGGCTATGCTAGTGCCAATGGAATTTGAAATCTGTGGCTAATTCCTTTCAGGACGAAACAATTTTAATGTGTTCTATTGTGGTAAATTTGAAGTGGACACTATGTATAATAGTACTGAATAGATGACCCCTCATATTTTCATATCATATGTCAAGAGTGATCCTCAGAGTTCTAAATTTCAAATAACATTGAATTTTTGAAAAAAAGTTTTTTATTACACAAAATATCTTCTAAATGAAGGAAATACTAACTTGAATATCTGATAATTTTACAAATTATTATTTGCCCTCTTCGTTCATCCTACAGGGGACTTGGATTTGTTTTCCCATACTCACATGCTTCATTTCATTTTTGTGTGCTTCTGTACATGCAAGGTATGTGTGAAAGGGCACATACACCAGGCAAAATAAATAAATGCTTTAAAGTTTCATGATCTACATATATTTGAGGAGAGCATTAAATTCTAGAAAAGATCTTGTCTGGAGTACACTGGCACTGAAGATTTCTTATCAAAACTCCTTTCCTGAGAATCGGCCATCTATTATAAATTTTCAAGGAGTCAATGATATAGGACAACTAATATTTTTTTCTACATAAGGACATTGGAAATTGTTGTATTCATATAATGAGTAACTTTGCACAGGGATATATTTTATTTTTAATTTTCCATTATATACCACTTCAGCATTCCAATATGGGAGCAAATTGATAATATATTTGAAGAACTTCTTCCAGCAGGAAATACTTACTTGTCTCATTTGAAATTTCATTTTCTGGGCAGGGTTTGCAATCAAAACAGCAGGCTGCCATTCCGTCCTTCCCAGATTTTCTAAATCCAGGACCACAATCAGCATTGCACACAGAATTCGGCATCTAATGAAAAGTAGGCATATGCTGCTAATAGTTTACTTACCTCTAACATAATTATATATTACCATGTGATATTAATGAACAAATTTATATACACAACAAAGTTAACAGATATGTATCTAGTGCACTGTATGATGACAGACATAAATATATGGAAACAACTGAGGAAAAGTTAAATTGTTTCTGAACTCCTTGAATTTCAGGAAGAAAAATTGCTGGCATCCTGTGTGAAACACTACAGAAGTTTCAAATTGGTTACTCTAGTTAATTCTTGTTACCTGAACACATAATACAGTATAAAGGCACAGAGAATCCTAATTGAAAAATTATTTCTATCAGTCTAGCCTGTCATCATATATGTGAGGCATATTTTAAACTAGTAATTGATGTAGGAATGCCCAGCCCATTGTGAACAGTGTTACTTGTAGCCAGTAGTACATTAAAAAACACGTAGAACAAGCCAGTAAGCAGAGTTTTTTGAGTGACTATATTTCAATCACATTATCCAGATCCATGCCTTTTGTTCCCTTGTGTGTAACCCATGATCCAAACCAACCTATTCCTGCTCACTTTGCTTATAGTTACTGTGTAATAGCAACAATATAGTAGCAAATTAGAATTAAAGGACATATAAAACAAGGGGAATAAGACCTCACGAATCAGATAACCAAAATAATCTCATCAACGTTAGGACAGCAAACCTTAACAAACTAAGAGGAAACACTTAAACAGCAGTCTATAACTAGTCCTATTTCATTTGTGGTTAGCAGGGGCTGAGATGCTGTATAGTGAGACGGAGTGTTTCCTGGGGTGAAACGACTTTACAGAGCCTGCAAATGGTGTGACAGCCTGAGGGAGATTTAGATTGCTTAAAGACAATTAAACTATTTCTTAAATTAAGAAAATCTTGGTTTTTACAAAGAATCTCTTGCTGGGGATCTATATGCTACATTTGAATTTTTCTGCTATATGCATGCTGAAGTTGTATCCTATGGTTTTCTTTAGGTTCCTATTGTCATCACAGAGTCTATTATCCACAGATTCATCTCATGTTCTTCAGAAATATGGTTAACCACAACTTGTCTTTTTTGTGTTTTTGTTTTTGTTGAAAAAAAGGGTCTCCCTTTGTTGTATTAGATCTCACCATCCTTCATAGATCAGGGCACAAGATTTCCCTTCTTTAACTGTATTTATTATTTATTATTCATTTTTACACAAACTAAGATTTAAAGAATATTTTTCGGCAAGTTAAGAACATGCATTCCTTGTCCATATTCTGCTCATTTCATTTAAAGCAGAGTATCCACTTTACGAGTGGTTTGAGCAAAATCAATGCAAAAGTCTGACTGGACATAAATGCCGAGAGATTCTCCTGACTCAAAATTTTAAGAATGTAGATTAAAGACATGTGCCACTACAAAAACTTGGTATCATTTCTGATGTTAATTGTACATGGAGAATCCTGCCCATGTAGTACAATGTCATCAATAGGTTTGACATAGACAACTTCATTATTGCAACCTGAGTTTTCCTAGCTTGTCAGATATTTGTTGTCCTTTCTTAAATTCTGAAGTGATGCTAGACTGCATTCAGAGCATTTTCTGAGTGTTTTTGTATAAAGTTTAGTTCCATCCTTTACTTTATTTTTGTGATGTTTTACTGATGTTTTACAGTGATGTAACTGATATGCATACAATTAACCATACTTGCATTCATGGAATGAAGTCATTTGTGCATAGGGACTAGTATTTTAGTTATGTTGTTCATGTCTATTGGTAAATATCTAAGCAAGAATTATTTCAAGCATGTCCATAATGATCAACAAGGTTGTAATCTAATTTTGTTTCTTTTATTCTACTTCATTGTGTTGTTCTTTTCCACCTCATTTTTACAAATCTGTTCTTTTCATGTATATAAGGTTTTTTTTTTTACCCCCTAGGGAGTTCCTAAAGGATGTCCATTTTTTGTTGCTAATCATTTTATTTGTTTACATTTCAAATATTATGCCCCTTCCCAGACTCATATTTACAAACCCTGCTCCCCATTTGCGTCTCCTTTCCTTCTGAGAGAGTCTTCCTCCATCTAGCTTTCCATGCCCACCTCAACACTCTAGCATCTCCCTTCTCTAGGATATCAAGCCTCCACAGGACAAGCGATTAAAATGCCAATTTTTAATAAGCCTTTAATTTCCCCAGTGGCCATATTGATGTGAGTTCCTGTGCTGTTATCTTTAGCTATGGTGCTGTTTAGGTAATTACTACTACCAAGGTCCACATCTTGAACTGTAGTCCTATGACACCTAGAGTCTTTGCTGATATCTGTGGTTTGTATTCTTACTAATGACTCTACAGGTATATGTGGTCACCGATGCTACAATGTGCATGTCTAGGCTTGAGGTTCTGCTGCCAATGCAATGTGCATTTGTGTTCATGACCTTTGATATTACCAAAGGCCACGTGGATGCCTAAAGACTCGGTTTTTCCCTTAAATTATGCTCTGATTCATGGGTTCTGCTATTGTCTGGAGCCATACTGATCTCAGCAGACATTACTGCCACAAGATGCAACGGAATGTCAGGATCTGTCCTGCTCCTTATGGCTGTGTATGTCCATGGCCTTATTGCATCAATGTCTATGTTGATTCCCATGGTACATGTTATAACTGAAGAATTTTCATGGTCTGGACTGCAGCATGAAACCATGTTGATGTACAATAGTTGTGCTGACTATGAGGGCCTTGTCTGTGTCCATGGCCCAGCTGCATTTAGAGCCCAGGATTCTGTCACTGCTAACACTACAAACCAAGTAGAACCCCATTATCTTTGCTCCTGGTGCTTCAAAAATTCTAGGAAACAACTTTTGCAGTGATTTGAATAATTGTAAATTCATAGATGCAAAGGAGGTACAGGAAAGGTTCATGTAAAAATTCCTACTGACATTCCCACTCCTACCCTTCTCTCACCATCCAAGAAAGAGAAGCAGCTTAAACAGGAAAAACAAAAGAATTCTTAAAATATATTGTAAAGAACCTGATGTTAGCTATCCAAAATTGAAGAATTCTGGAGGGAATGTGTGAGGCAAAAACTAGGTTATATTTTTAGGGCAGGAACTGGGAGATTTGCCATGCTGCAATAAGTACATAAATAACAGAAAGTGGACTTTTTCAATTAATTTTTAGAAGGGTGCTGTCATGAAGATGCAGACATAGAAGGAGTGGGAATTGAGATTGATCAGGCTGCATTATATGAAATTCCCAATGAATCAAAAAATATTATGTTAAAAAATAAACCAAACTCATTGTATATGATATTTGATTAGAGAAGACAACCACTAACAATGAATTAGTACTAAAATTATTTGCTAATTATTGTTGTTGTTATTTTAATATTTGATAAAATTTTAGCAGTTGTTGTTCCTTAAGGCATTTGAATATTGTTTATAATGCTATTTTGACCTAATGTGCTCATCTTTCCTTTATATGTAATGGAGTTCTTTTAAAGTTCTTCATAGTGCTCATTTGTCAGTTATAACTTATTGTAATTGTGTTCATCCTGAATATTTTTCTGTCTCCTTTTATTATAAGGAATAAACTCACTGGATATAGGAACATGACTGGCAATTATATAACTTAATTTTGAAAGATTTACTTATTATTTTCCTCATTTAAAAATATCTGTGATGTGCTAAAATCACCAAACCTAAAATAAAACTAAGTATAAAAGATAGCACTAGGTGAAACCAATGTTTCCCCTGAGAAGGGGAAATACCATAGACATCATGGGTGAATGGGGTTGTGCACTGAAAGGACTCGGGTGGGGATGAGAACAGAAGGGAATGAGAGACGGAGGGGAGAGTATGGAATCTCTGGAGACACTATCAGTAGTGGGGTGGCATGTCTGAGTCAAATTAGAAAGCTAAGGCAATAGAAACTCCCAGAAATCTATGAGGGTGACTTTAGGTAAGTCTGTTAGCAAAGGTAGATAGAGAGTCATAATGTCCATCTCCAGGAACTAGGCAAGTGCTCCAAGGTAGGGATTGAGACAATATTCCAACCACAACACCTTTGACTTACAATTTATCCTGCTGACTATGTGTGGGATTAAAGATGGAGCAGAGGATGATGGGATAGATAACCAAAGTCTGGTCCAGTTTGAGAGACATCCCATAAGAGAAATATTACCCCTGATTCTGGCAATAATATTCAGTAATACTTGAAGGCAAGAGCCTAACACATCCATGATGGAATTGAAGGAAGCAGATCCATGGACCCACACCCAAAAAATAGGTTGAACTTGGGGAATCCTGAACAAGAGGGGAAAGAAGGAATGTAGGAGCAAGAGAGGTCACGGAAAGGACAAGAAAACCTACAAAATCAACCAACCTTCAGCCATAAGGGCTCACAGAGAGGGAACTAATTACCATGAACAATGCATGGGACTGACCTAGGCACTCTAAACATTTTTAACCACTTGGTCTTTATGTGGAACTCCTAAAAGCAATACCAAGTTCTGTGTCATACTCTGTTGCCTCTCTCTGGGATTCTTTACCCCTACTGGACTGCCTTCCTGACAGCAATAAAAGAACACAAATCTGAGCCTAGATGTTGTGCAACATGATATGCCATAGCATGGGGAGGGTGTGGAGGGCTCCTCTTCTCTGAAGAAGGAAGGAGTAGTGGATGGGAAGAAGGGGAAAGGATAGGAGAAGGAATAGGAGTGGAGGAGGGTGTGTAAATGGTTATCAATATGTAAAGTCAATGGATGAATGAAAGAATTAACTACATTTAAAAATGATTGAAGCTGGTAGAACCTGATGTTATCCAGAGCAAGTCTTTCTATGAATGGGGGTTCTCTCCTGCAGCTTTCATATCTGCTCCTTGTTCTACAATAAATTTTAAGTAAGATTTGCCATGGAGTATTTCTTTTCAAAAGCTAAATGTTTGCTATTTCAAAGTTACTATTTATATGCTTCTACTAGACAAATGTCTACCCTTCCCACATTATTTTGGCTATGTACAGCTGCAATAAAATGGATATACAGTTGATACCTGGAGTGTGTTCTTCTTTGTCTTTTCATTGCTTTTAAATTTGATCTTTTAATCATTTTTCCTTGTTTACCTATGAGTTTCATTTTTCCTTGTTGTCTTATTTTTGTCATAGTCTGAATTGTCTACTGTTTATGCCTTTTTCTTCATGTCTTGTCATCCTGTACTCAACTTGGAACATGGCTTTTGCGAGATTATTCAATGACATATTTATTTGGTTTAATTTGTTTTTTTTTTATGTATATTAGTTTGACATTCTTTCACTATTTTATAATTTCCCAGAATACCATTGTCATTTCCACACTCAGTTTCTCATTGTATTAAAGTTTTAACAATTTCATTGCATTCTCTCTGAGGTTATTACTGCCCTCTTTGATTTGTTTTTACCATTCTTAAAACCATTCTTTTATTTATTATTTAGTATATCATTGAACATACTTTCATTCAAATCTATGATTCTAATGTTTGGAATATTTCCTTGATGTCTTTAGATTTTTATTAGATTCCACATTGGGATTATAATATAAATGAGTAGAACACTGTTTGCATTTTTAAAAATCTGCATTCTTCCAGTGAATGTGTGAATGATTTATGTAAGAATTAATGGGGCCAGACAAGTTTACTTTAGTGAGCATCATCTTTTAAAAGTTATGATTCAAGCCTGGAGATGTGGCCAAATACTCAAGAACAATTGTTACTCATTAAGATGACCCATGTTTAATTTCTAGCACCCACTGAGTGGCATGAAGCTCTTGCAAATGCCCTGATATTTGAATAACTCTTTAGCTATTCATATATATTACAGATGTAGGTGTCACACAGATATACATGCAGACAAAGCACCCATACCAACATAAAAATGAAGCAGGAAAAAAAAATCAAGGACTAGTTCATAGAACTTTATAGAAATAAAAATGTTATATTTAAATACAACGTTTAAATTTGTCATAAATGTTAATGTATGGTTAGCTAGAGGTGTTGGAAATTAGGACTAGTTGTTAAACAGGCTTAAAAATTACATAATAAAAATTGGTGATTTGATTGTGATGAATTTACTCTACTCTTACAAAAAAACCTAGAGTTTCAAACATCCTTGAAATAGGCTTGTCATAAGATTGGAAATCACTCTGTAATAGTAATAATGGAACTAATAGAATTTTGCTCATAGTACTGGAAATAATATCAAACTCTTTTCTAAAGCAGTTAATATTAAAGACATGAAACAGTTTCTTATACAATACAAATACATTGCATGCATGTTGGAAATCCTCAGTGAATTAATAAAAAGTCAATGAAAAAATAAAAAAAAAACATAGTGTAGGATGCTAAAAATTAGTCTCTCACATGACCATCAATTCCCTTTCACCAATTTCAATCAAAGGTGGATGCACATAATTGACAGTGTAATTTAAATTAGTAAAATAAGGCTGAACTCACCTGTGTACTTCCTTTTGCCCACTCTATCATATCTTCAGATAAATGTATCTGTTGACCATTTGGAAAATATGAACTAAACATCCCTATTTTAACTTTAAGTCCAAGGCCCTGTGGGAAATTCAAAGTGTAGAAAATGTCATACTCTTCCTTCAGTTTGTCTCCTCGGTTCATATTCACTCTGTCTCCAACAGGATTAGTGAAGGGGGTATTCATCAGAAAGGAACACAGCTGAAAGACAGGCAACATACCATAGAGTATACTCTCTCCCTTAATGTAAGAAAATAAATTCGTGTTTCTTTTTAAAGGCAACTTTACTGACAATATGCAAGTACAAATTTTCAGTTAAATAAAGAGATGTAAAAAATTATAGTGGTCTTGTTATTTTAGTTCTCTAAGAAGAGATTGCCAATCAAGCACAAGCATGCATGTAGACAGTAAATATATGTATGCAATATGAAGCATACAGACACATAAAACAGAGAGACTAGCATCCATATAGAAATGCACAATAGGGTATACACACACTTATTTACAAAAACATACACATACGTGCCCAAACAAACAAATGAAAGAGACACACAGTGTGGTAGAATATGCATCATAAAAGTCAAACAGAAACAAGTGCACACAAAACACATAGTCAGGTATAGATACACATGCACAGAGGAATATTCATAGGTAGATGTATACATGTACTGACACCAGAGTTACACTGACATACAAAAAATTTATGATCTCATACATAGAAAAACAGGCAAAAATGAAATAACATATACAAAACCACACAAAACATACTGGCACATGTATACACAAACATTATAATTATACACAAGAATATACATATCGACAAAATTCACCATACAGAAAGAAATGGAAACTAACAAATTTATATTAACTGCCATAGTTAGATTAATGGATAGAAGGGGAAAAACTATCTACGAATAACCCATCTATCCCTATCTCTCTATATACCTCTCTTTATATCTCTCTACCTATCTCTCTACATATCTCTCTACATATCTCTATCTCTGTCACTGTCTCTACCTCTATATCTATATCTATGCCATCTATATCTAGATATAGGTATAGTTATAGATATTCACACAGATATACAGAAACACAGAAACAAACAAATATAAAGTGTGAAATATACATTCACACACATGACCACACACAAATGTAATGAACTGAATTTTAGCACTATTTTCTGTATAAGTATTCTCAGAGCACCAAGTGATTCCACTAGCTTAGACTGTTAACAGCATAAGTTGGGATTTTTTGTTAAAGCCATCTCATTCAGTGAAAAGTAAGTATTTGGGAATTAATCAACAAGGACTCATCATTGAGTGGACTCTTGTGGATGGACTCTATATGATTTCTGAATTAGAACATGTGGGATGATATTCAGGTAATCTATAACAAAATCACAGGTCTACATTGACACATTATGCCTTCTAATCACTTCCCTTAACATTAGAGTTTTATACCAAAATCTAGATTTATTTTCTCAGTAAAAATTGTTTGTATTTTGGAAATATTTTCTAGCACATTTGGTTTGGGCATCATACAGTCTCTTAAAATTATGGCATTGATAACACTAAACATCATCTAACAGTAGAAACACTACCTTCTTGCACTTAAAATTGAATTCTTTGAAATTGTCCTTGGGCAGATTATCAAACTTTTGAAAAGTCATCTCATGGAGTGCATGGGCAAAAGCATACACAGCATTGTATATGTCATAACTCTGTTCAATAAAGGCCATGTCAAAAGTATGTGCCATTATCCATTCCAATGAGTGATTGGATGAGCAGCTTTTCAGTGTCTTACACTCAGATGCTGAGACTTCACAGTTAAAGGGCATCCATTCCAGCTTTCCCAGAAGTTCATCTGAGTATTTCAAAGGGTTCAATGTCTGGACAAAATTTTTAAAACCAGAAATCTCACCATGGTGTTGTCCAAAAGCAAAAGTCCCATATAAGTTATCAAATGTAACGCCTTTTTTACTAGGAGTGACAGCCCACTTTGAGGTGGTGATCCATATTCTCTGTATGCCTAGAGATTCCCACATTCTAAAGCTCACAGTTAAAGTACTGTCTGTGTTACCATAAATGATAACAACATTTGTGGATGATGTCATGATTTGGTTGTAATACATTTCAGCTCTTGACATGTATAACTGCATATTGACTGGAATGATGTTGACAAAGGCGAAGCAGACCGTACCTTTTTCCATCTCTCTTGCCAAATAGGAGAGAAATTGGATACCTTGATCATTGTCTGAGATGGCCAACCCTACCCAGTTCCAACCAAAATGAATTAAGAAGGAGACCAGAGCAAGGGCTAGAGATATATCATTAGAGGCCATCTGATATAGATAGGGAAATTTTTCATGATCACTCAAGACAGGTTGAAAAGATCCATAAGTAATCTGAAGGAACTAGAACACAGGAAACAGCATGAGGTAAATGAATTCTTAGAACTTGTAAACACATTTTTCTGCACAGTTCTAGAAATCTCAACTATCTGTTATTTCCTTCCTCATCTCTATTTCAGATAAAGAAATGTAGAAGCTCTGTCATGTCTCTGTCTAGGACACTTGATCTACACAGATTTGCCCAGGGCTAGTAAGATCATGCTGGTACCAATAGATATATGATTCATGATAGAATTTCCACCCTTCTCCCAATACACCACACATACACACACTCAAATGCACACCAATATATACACACAAAAACTTACCTGCTGAGATATGAAGTTGTTTAGGATTGTATGAAGGTTAAGAGTTGTTGCCCAATTTAGCCCTGTAAGTGCCATTGGACACTTGTTGAATTCTTTACACATATAATTAGGCAGAATATTATGTTTTTTTAAACTTGAACGAATGACACCATTTAATTGGGATTCCCAATTACAAGTGTTCCTTGAGAATTCAAATATTAGAGATATATTTGGCAAAATATCAGGGTTTCTATTGATTTCATACACGGAAAAAGCCAAAGCCAGAGCATATTTGTGGTTTTTAGTATGTGTTCTGCAAAAAGTTACAGTGTTTATAATGGACAGATATTTACAGATATCATTTATAGTCAATAAAAGGACAATCCTGCACTGAATTGTATTGCCTCTAGCCATAAAAATTAAAATTATCTGGGTAATGTGGTTGAGATGAAAAAAGAAGCTGTAAGTTTATAAAACCTTGAAATGTTCATGAAAGGTGATCTCTCATAATTGAGATGTCACCACTATTAGTAATAACATCACTTTTCAATGAATGAAAATGTATCCCTTCAAGCCTATACATTGCTTCTTTATTCTAAAGAGAGAGTAAAGAACTAGACTTTGTAAGACCTTAAACTCAGTGAATTTGTATAGATCAAAATATAAAGTTCACAGTGGACAGATCTCTTAGTTTAATTGTTGATGCAGCATCAGTACATAAATGGGCACCACATGGAGGAAATTTAAGAAAGTAACTGGATTTCTCTATGAAAGCACTGCACAGCTAGGTATTCCTTGAACATTAGTGGCCCCAGCACATGCACTACAAACTACACTCTGACAAAAGGACCATCAGCAGGCTTTATGGCCATTTGACTAAACACACTTAGGATAAAGTCATAGAAAACATATAGGGACTCTTATGATAAGATACCATTGGATACTGTGGTATGGAAACTGTCTAGGACAGAGATTTACATAGTAAATTAAAGTCCACATTTGTTTTATTGATCATATTCCATCTCTGTATTTGTGAGGCTGATAGAAATATACTCTGTGTACATTTAAAATGGTGATCTAGCATTATGTCTCCAATAGAATGTAGAGCACTTTCTTTTTGCAGGTTGAAAACACAGTGCAAAAGACTCAAAGCTTTGGTTTGCTCTTCATCTTCAGTAGTCTTGGGAAATATTCACGATGACCTTTACATAGAAAACACAAAAGCACTTACTTTATATTGAAAATGTCCCTAAAATACCCTTTCTCCACAGGCCATTTTACTGATGCGATAAAGAAGGTACAACCTGTTCCCGGGTTTCCATCCTTGTTTTCATTCTGCTTCATTCTCCAAAAGCACCTGGGATTAAAAAAATTAGCCACAAAAAGTGGAATGTTTAGAAGCAAGAAAAATAAAATCATGGTGAACATAATTTTCCTGCTGTGAATCTGTGCAATATGGATTGTGAAGTGCCAACCAGATAAACAAATCAAACAGGTATCAATATATTCCCATGTACTATTATCACTATTACAAAGGGAGATGCTACATATATATTCATGTTTTCTTTTTCAGAGGTTTTTCATCACCCCTGGAGGACTCATTTGCACTCTCTCTGGAGAACCTTCATCTGATGTCAACCCGGGATGTGATAAACTTGGTTGATAAATATAGATGATGATCATATACCTATGTAATGACATCACATATGTTTGTAGAAATTAAAGTCCCTGGAAAGATTCCACTTTGTGATAATTTGGTTCCAGGACTGCTTCAAAATCTGTTTATGTACACACCTTGAATAATGGCAATGAATTTTGTTAGTTGATCTACCATGACACATTCTTTAGTGGTTCAGGTAGGACTCACAAGTTCTGAGGTCATGGTTATACACTGGCCAATGTGTCATTAATCCACAGAGAAGGAAAAGCAACCTCATGTTTAGAGCACTTTGTATCCACTGAGGATGCAGTATGGACAATGCTATAGCATTGACAGTTACAGAATATCTAAACAAAATCTGTACTTACATGTCATGAGAATTAAAATTAATCACAAATCTAGAAATGCCCTAAATTCTGCTGTATCCAAAACTATCCAGATCATCACAGAATCACTCTTGGCTTACATATATTTTTATTTTTATTAAACTCATTATTTATCATATTTTTAACCTGTGTAGTTAGAATTTTATTTTTGTCAAATATATAGCATGAAGATTGATATGAATTTTTTAATTTTAAATATTTTATTTATTTACATTCATGTCATCGAGCCCCTCTGTAGCCTCATGTATTTTAAATATTGAAAAAGACCCAGAGTGAATGTTAAATCTGTGAGCTCATTTCAAACACTTCATAATATGTAGCACTCATATTCCCAACAAATATCAATGATAAATTAAGCTGAATATTTGTTTGAGTTCTAAAAAGTGATCTTCAAATCTGACCCTCAGCTCTCACAGATCAATACCTTATTTAAACCTGTTTATCCTAGTTTATATTTGGTTTTTCTACATTGATTTTGCTAATTTTACATTCCAGTAGCTACTGTGAAGAATTCTTACAATTAACATCTTAGGAAAAACAGTCCTTTTCCATTTGCACCTGTACCAGGAGCAGAGCCCCTCCTCTGGATCCCCACCCACCCAGCACACACCCCAGTTGGAGCTCAACTGCCCAAATGTTCTGACACATCCAGGATCACAGATGATAACTCAAACCCCATCCCAATACCTGCCATTATCTTGGTTTCTGGGACCCCAAACAAAGATACCCAATCCAGCCAGAGACCAGTGCACCTTCTGGTTTGCACCTGTGCAAGGAGCAGAGTCTCTGCTTTGGATCCTCACCCACAAAGCCCAAAACCCAGTTGCAGCTCCTATCCATAGGTATTACGAAAAATCCAGGATCACAGGAATCACTGGATTATAGGATCACAGGAGGGACAGATTCCAGTCAGAGAAAATGAGCTGGTTAACACCAAAGATCACCAGATGAGAAGAGGCAAGCACAAGAACATAAGCAACAGGGACCAATGCTACTTGGCAACCTGTTCTGAACAGGTTCAATACTCAGAACCCTGTTCTCCTACCACAACAAGCCCTGGTTACACCAACAGAGCTGTAAAGCAAGAATAAAAATCTAAATTCTCATTTCATGAAGATGATAGAGGACTTTAGATATGACATAAATAACTCCCTTAAAGAAATACAGGAGAACACAGGTAAACAAGTAGAAGTCCTTAAATAGGAAACACATAAATCCCTTTTAGAAATACAGAAGAACACAAGCTTGAGTATAGAACAGAGAAAGGAGCTTCAGGTGAGGAAATGCCTCCATGAGATCCAGCTTTAAGGCATTTTCTCATTTAGTGATCAGTGGAGGAGGGCCCATTGTGGGTGGTACCATCCCCGGGCTGGTGGTCTTGGGTTCTATAAGAGGGTACAGTGGCAACTGGGTGCAGGTAGAAGGAGGAGATGGAGAGGGCTGAGAATGAGAATGGAAATTAGTAGGGGCATTTTGAGACTAGTTGGAGATCTGTGATGGACAAGTGTATAGCAAATATATATGATTGACCCAGGCAGAAATTCCTACAGGCATGAGATACAGAGACTGAAGTGGTTTCTTCCTGTAGACTAGTCAGGACTTCTAGTTGAAAAAGGATGATATGAAGCCAACAACAAAACTTTCTACCCCAAGTTTGTACTCACTTGCCCCGACCTGCGGGACTTCGTTATTCGTGAGAATCGAGGAGGA
>JADRCH010000849.1:139194-245146 GCA_019843965.1 Rhynchomys soricoides | reverse complement strand
CAAGGACAGTGTGGAGGCTCAGACAAATTTCAAAGAGGGTGTTAGATCCTCAAGGACAGTGAGAAGGCCCAGGCAGATTCCAAGGAGAGTGTTAGGGCCTGGCTCCTAACACTCACTAAAAAATTCATAGGGATGCAGTAGATCTGAGACTGTGAACACAGCCAATCAATGACTGTCCCAACATGAGGCCAATCCCATGGGAGAGAGCCAACCCCTGACACTATTAATGATACTCTGCTATGCTTCCAGCAGGTATGTGGCACAATTTTCTCCTGACAGGCTTCATCCTACAGTAGCTTGAAACAGATGCAGAAAGCCATATCTAAACATCAGGTGGAGGTTTGGGAGTCTAGGGAGGAGTGAGGGATAAAACTTAAGGAGTCAGTGGGGTCAAGGAAGTCACCAAAAGACCTACATAGTCAACTATCCTGGGGGTTCACAGAGACCGAACCACCAAACAAGGAACATTCAGTGGCTGGACCTAGGCTCACCCACATTTGTAGCGGATATGCAGCTTAGTCTTTACCTGTGTCTCCTAACATTGTATCAGGTGCTGTCTCTGATTCTATTGACTACCATTGGATCACCATTCCCTAACACAAATTTACTGATTGGGCATTAGTGGGAAAAGCGGTGCTTAGTCCTGCTATGACTAGATGTCCCATGGTGGAGTGGTACCCAATGTATCTTCCCGTGTCTGGGGAGAAGGAAAGTGGTGATAGGAGGAAGGATTGCTAAGGACAGAACTGAGAGGACAGGAAGGAGGTGGGAATATGACTATGATATAATGTGAATTAAGATAAATTAACAAATAATGGAAAGTAAATAAAAAATAATTTTCACTCTCATAATATACTTTGATTATGGTTTTGCCTCCATCTAATCCATCCAGTCCCTTCCCACATCCCCTTTCATCTGGATCCACCAAAGTTTATCTCTCTAGAAAACAGTCGGGCTTTTGTTGCATAATAATGTATATTAATATAAAATATACTAAGACAAATAAAAAATTAACTGATACAAATTAGACAAAAGAAATAAACATTAGGATCAGACCCAAGAGAAGGCGTGAAATCAGAGACTCATATGTTCACACTACCAGGAATATCGTTAACAACTCTAATCTTGAAGCCAAAATATATGTGCATAGAACCTTTTGGTTAAAAAGAGAAAAGAACAATATTTTATATAAAACATGAGAGGTGAGGTGTGAGCCCTGACAAAAAATTTGAGACACAGACCTTCAAAGTAGCAATTGATTTAGTTGTCTAGCAGACATGGATGAACTGGGTGTACTTGGAAGGGGAGCTGGAAATGAAAAAGGGGTGAGGTGCAAGAGAAGAATGAAGCACAAAGTTTCTGATCAAGGCTTGAACTTTAATATTCCTTACTGCTTTTATAGGGAAAGCCCCAAGACCCCATCCTTTATTTCAGCAAGCTCAGCAAGCAGTCAATTTCTCAAGGTTCCTGTAGGAAGTTGCAGATGCAGAGAGGCCAGACTGGCTCCAGCCAGGTTGTTTATCCTACTCAAGGCTGGGGGAAGGGCACAAATTGATTTCATTTTCTGTTTTTCAGTGTTTTGTGGGGCATGCAGTCTACTCTTAAAAGTAGTTTGTTTCCTGATTGGGACTCCTTAAAATAAACTAATTTTTGATTGACAAGTGGCTATTAATTAATGATTCCTTGTAGATTATGGATGGGAAATGTTTCCACTTCTAATTTAAGTGCTAGGACCCTTGAGAAAAACCAATATAGACCAATATATTTTTTTTGTCTCTGTGTTTCTATTCTTTGCCATTTCTGTTGATTTCTAAAGCCTTGTTTCCTTGGTGACCTAAATCATTTCTGGTTCTCACAATTTCTCTACTTCCTTTTCCATGGTCTTTCTGAAAGGCTGATGGGAGATATTTTAAGGAGATATCCCTTTTAGATATAATATTCTCACTCTGAGCATTCTGTCTTTGTGTTAAATCAAATATTTTTTCCCTTCTGCTACAGAAGGAAGATATTCTGATGATGGCTGAACAAGGAATATTTTTATGAGTGTAACACAATGTCATTAAAAGTCATGTTATTGTTATTTTTTGTAAAAGGAATAGAATTTGTTTTCAGAGTGACTTGGTCCATGTACCCTCTACTCTTGGTAAAAAAAGCAGTGTTTAGTTGAATACTCATGGAGTGAGTATTCTGACAAATCAGATATTGATCTGTGGCTTACTCATTCAGCAAACTTTGTGCAGCCTGCACCCTAACTATCTTGTAGACAGGACAGCATTGTAGTACAAAGGTTTATATGTTGGTATTTCCATTTCTCTTTTGCTAATATTCACTGTACCTTCCTGTACAAAATACACTGGAACACTGTGCTAAGGCTCTGATAAGACACCATCTCAAATAATCCATGTTCATTAAGTTCTTTGGGTGTTGTCTTTACTGATGATGCATTGCTATAATCTTGGCAATAGCTTACTATGGCAATAGCTTACTCTCTACCTACATTCTGTTTTTTCTTCTTTTTTTCTCTTCCACCTCACCAACTGATCTTCAAACAGTTTTAATTTTTAATTCCATGGTGATTAAGAATGTAGAAAATGGTTAAGGTTAACTCAGCCATTTGAATTTATACTTCTCAGAATTCTTATTTTTCTACCATTTTTAAATTGAGCTAACTTCATCATGTTGTTCTGTTTTTCATTCATTATATATCATTATGTCCAGTGTGTATATTACAGTATTTTGTATGGAGATTTGTATTTGTATTAAGTGTTTCTGAAATCTATATTAAAGCTAAGTGTGCTATAATTGTGAAATCAAATTGTAGGTTTTCTATTTCATTGAAATGTTTGCATAGTATAGTGTCAGTATTGTAGTCCACTGTCATACTCATTGTGCATAATTTAACATAAGTATTCTTATGTTTCTGACTTTATCCTCCTTTCTTTCATTGCTTTGTCAATCCCCAAGTTGTTTTTGTTTTTCTTATTAAAATTTTTGTTTTTACAATTCTGTTTTTATTTATACTTTGATTAAATTGCATAAATATTGTTTTGAATATTAGCAATAGCACAATATGCCAGCATATAGATTGCAAAAAGATCTTTATCATTCCTACATGTGACAGAGGGCTAGTATCCAAAATATATAAAGTTAAAAATGGACAAACCAAATAACTCAATTAGAAATGGAAAATATATAGGAAGAAAGAAAAAATAAAAATAAAAATATAAAAAAAACCAAATTTACCATTTATAATCTATGCCCATGGATATTTAAACTATAAATTCTTTGGTAGTTCCTATATAATATGATAGCACTGTAACCAATGTTTTATTTCAAGAGTAATGTGTCAAACGCAAAGGGTATTGATGGCCAGAGTTGCACAGGACCATGAAGGAGTAATAACAAATGGATTTAAAATTCATGGAATATAGCCAACTGGTTAACCAAACTACTATGGGTCCACCTTGGCTAAGGCAAGATCCCAAGAAATGTGTCCTAGAGATTTCATGCTGTTATGGAGTTCTGCTCTGCTTGATATCTCCATTTCCCTCTTAATCTAAGAATTGTATGAAAACGCAAAATGGGCTTCCAACCCCTCAGTGGGCAATTTCTTTGGCACTCACAATAATCATGCTTAATCCTTTTTAGGTATTGCTTCTGGAGTATAGGAATGATTCAATCACCACCCTAGGAAAGAACTTAGAGATGTAAATTGTCAGCAATAACCACCCCCCTTAGAGAGCATTTGGAAAACTAAAATTGTTAGTAAAGCCAGTTTAAAATGATTCTGCTACTCTCTCTGATGGATAAAATCTAAGGGAACAATTTGAAGTTCAGAAAGCCATCCTTTGGTTGATGAATCTGGGGAGTTTTAAAGGTCACAGGACAAGAAAAATGGTAGCACTACCTGATGTAACTCTAACTGAGACTGAATGATGGTGATTGATTTATCAATTTTTCCCCGCAGGCTCCTGATATGATTTAATAAGAATTGCTGATTAGTAGATATTTAAAGTAAATATGATTGATTTTTATATAAAAGTAAGGTTTTGTGATTCTTATAAGGTTACTTTTGTTTATTTGTTTGTTTGTTTTTGAGGTTTTTTTGAGACAGGATTTCTCTGTGGAGCCCTGGCTATCCTGGAACTCACTCCGTAGACCAGGCTGGCCTCGAACTCAGAAATCTACCTGCCTCTGCCTCCCAAGTGCTGGAATTAAAGGTGTACACCACTACTTCCTGGCTTTCTTTTAAAGATAATACAAGTGGCAGCAAATTCTGCTGAGGATTAGGAGAAAGAGGAACACGCCTCCATTGCTGGTGTGATTTTAAACTGGTACAGCCACTCTTATAATCAATCTAGGGGTTCCTCAGAAAATTGCAAATTGTTCTACCGGAAGACCCAGCTATGCCATTCCTGGGCATATACCCAAAATATAATCCAGTATACCATAAGGAAATGTGCTCCACCCTGTTCACAGTAGCCTTATTCATAATAGTCAGAAGCTAGAAACAACACAGATATCTCTCAATGGAAGAATGGATACAGAAACTTTGGTTCAATTACAGAATGTAATACTATTCGGCTCTTAAAAATGAGGACAGTATGAAATTTGCCAGAAAATGTATGGAACTAGAAAATATCATCCTGAGCAAGGTAACCCAGAACTAAAAGGACATGCATGGTATGTACTCTCTTATAAGTGCATATTATCCAAAATGTAAAGAATACCCATGATACAACTCACAGACCATATGAAGTTTAACAAGAAATAAGGTCCAAGTCAGGGTACTTCAATCCTACATAGAAAGGGGGAAAACACAATTATAGGAGATAGGGGGTGCAGAAAGGAAGAACTTGTGTAGGAGATGGGAGGGTGATGGGAAAAGAAAGATAGGATCAGGTATGGGGGGATATAGGAGATAAGCCCAGAGGGCAGAGAGGATGAATAGAAATATGCAGCTGGGGTGTATGTAGGCAGGGGCCCAGGTGGACTTCTAGGAAGTCCCAGATATCTGGGATGTGAGTCTTTTAGAACTCAATATGGTTGACCTTAACCAACATGCCCAAAAATGGGGAAATGGAACCTGAATAGACCACCTACAGTAATTAGACAAGGTCCCCAGTGGTGGCATGGGGCCACACATCCATCTTCAAAAATTTTGAGCCAGAACTGTTTCATGTCTGAAGGAAATACATGGACAAAAGTGAAGCAGAGACTGAAGGAAAGGTCATCTAGTGATGAGTCCAACATGGATTCCATTCTACATGCAGACACCAAACACTGACACTGTTATTGGTGTCATGTTGTTCTTGCAGACAGGAGCATAGCATAGCTGTTCTCCAAGAGTTTCTACCAGCAGCTGACTAAGACAGACACAAATACTTGCAGACAACCATTGCACTGAAGTCAGGGACCCCTATGAAATAGTTAGGGGGACAAATTAAAATAGCAGAAGAGGATAGAAACCCCAAAGGAATAAAACATTACCAACTAACCTGGACTCCTGAGAGCTTTCAGAACTCAACCACCAACCAAAAAGCATACATGTGCTGGGCCATGGTCTCTGGCACATAGGTAGTAGAGGACTGTCTTGACTGATTTCCATGGGAGAGTGTGCACCTAATCCTGTAGAGATTTGATGTCCCCGGGAAGGGATATGCTGGGTGACTGGGAGTGGAAAACACCTTTTCAGAGGCAAACAGGAGGGGGATGAGATGAAGAGCTCTGGAAGTGAGAACCGGGAAGTGCAACAGCATTTGGAATGTAAATAAATAAAATAATTTAATTATAAAAAAGTAGAAAAAATTATTAATAAAATAATTGCTCCTATTTTTTAACTACAGATTTCTGCCTGCCAGTAGAAGAAATTGGCTGAGAATATTACCTTGCTGCCTCACAATTTGTTAATCTATAACTACTTTCTTGCTTTCTCTACCTGTAGTATGTAATATTTCTTGTGAAGGTAGTCAGAACATACTGTTCTTTCATAGTCATTCACTAGAAGTAAACTAAAACATAATATTTTACTGCCTGAAAGGATTTTCTGAGTTTTATAAGCAAGGGAAGAAAGAATAAAGTGATTGGAACATTGTTCTTTCCACCCATCAACTATGTGTGTGTATAGACATGTATAAGGTGGTGGTAGAGTGTGTTGGAACTTACTTATATATGCACATATAAATATATGTGTATGTGTGTGTGTGCATAAAGTATGTGTAAGAGTGTGTTGGAACTTTGTTCCATTCATAATATCTGCACATTTGTATATGTGTAAAGATGTCTGTGTGTGTTTTGGAGCTTGATCCTTCCATCAAGTATATATGTATGTGTATTATGTGAGAAATATTTGGAGCTTGTCTGCTAGAACTTTGTTTTATCCACCCAGTAGTATATGTACATGTATGTATGCATGTGTGATGTATGTATGTATGTATGAGCATCTGTGCATATAGGTATATATGTGCATATCAAAATGCTTGGAACCTGCCTGTTGGAAATTTGTTCCATCCACCCACTAGTATGTGTAGATGTGCTTATGTGCATCTGTGCATATGTGTACATATGTGTTTATGTGAAATGTTTGGAACCTGCTTCTAGGAGATTGGCTCCAACCACCAAATGTGTGAATATGTATGTGTTTGTCTTTTTGTTGTCTGTCTGTCTGTCTAGATGTATATGTGTTAAGTTGCTGGGACTTATATTTGCTTCAACCATTGTGTGTGTGTGTGTGTGTGAGAGAGAGAGAGAGAGAGAGAGAGAGAGAGAGAGAGAGAGCATGTGTATATGAATGTTTGTTTTTTTCCTCCTTTTTCTCTTCTCTAAACTCTGGATGTCATAGCCAGCAGTCCTTGTGAGTTTCTGGACCAACCCATGTCAGCTGACTCTAACCAGCTGCCTGCATCCAGTAACTCTGTGATGTTAAAGTTGATCTATTGCACAGCATCATATAAATTTCTCATATAGAAGAGATAATTTCAACAACCTGTGCTCTCCCTGACAGTTTCACAAATGTGTCTTTGATGATATACTCAAAGTTGAGAGTTCTTATAAAAAATGTATGAAAATGAACCTAGTCATCTCTACCCATATCTGATCCTTTCTCTGTAGGTTCCTGTAATTCTGACATATTAGGAGAACACTGAAAAGAAGACTCCCAATGTAAGGTTTTTGTAACATTCTTCTAGATCTTTATAAATTTTATGTAATTTTAGTTGTGTGCATGTGTGTGTGTGTGCGTGTGTGTGTGTGTGTGTGTGTGTGTGTGTGATTACATGCACACATATCTTCAGGTAAATATGGAGCCCAGAAGAGAGCATCTGGTTCTTTGCAGCTATTGTTACAGGTAACAGATGTTGGGGCTGAGTTTTGAATCAGTTCCTCTACAAGAGCAGGCCATGATTATATTTGCAGAGACATCAATTCATCTTCGGGAATACTCTAACAACCTGTTGATAAAAATATTCCTCTCTCCTGTATGATGGATCTGGATTCTATTATTTCCTTCTGTGAAAGAGGAAGATTGTTTTAGACCATTGAGGAAGATTATAGGAGACAATGGGAATGTCAGTAGATGTGGTACTGCTAGACTATATCATTAGAGGAAATAGTGAGAGATATTCCAAAACCAGATAGGTATGGCAATATAATCCACTTATTTGGTGATTATGAACCAACTATATTTTTTCAGAATTTATGAAATGTGACCAAGGGAAGATGATTTCACCCTAATTATTTCAAGAGAATTTTGTTCTGGTCTAAACAATATTGTTTAACTTTTGGGAACAAAGATGCACCCCAGCATCCCTGCACTGGAGGCCAAAGTGGAGAAGACCTCTACAGCCACCATCATCTTGCCTTTGGTGCTATGGTAAACAGGGATGAAAGTGACCCAGACACTGCAGAACACCAGCATGCTGAATGTTATGGATTTTGCTTCATTAAAGGCATCAGGATGGTTTCTGGGAAAAAAAAGCCAGAGTGAAGCTCCCAAACGCCAGGGTAGCCAAGTATCCCAGAACACAGTAAAAGGCATTGACTGAACCCTTATGGCAAATAATGATGATGTTGCCAAGCTCAGATTGGGCATCAATATCAACAGAAGGAGGAGAAGCTCCCAGCCAGACTGCACATACAATAAGTTGGACTAGAGTACAGATGGGAATGATGTAGTTAGATACCCGTGAAACAAGGAAGTACTTCATCATTCTTCGTGAGGCTGTGACTTTGAATGCCAGAACAACAATAATTGTTTTGGCCAACACAGTGGAAACAGAAACAGTGAATACAACTCCAAATGTGATTTGTTGCAGGATGCAGGTGGCTGAGTTTGGATGGCCAATGAAGAGCAAGGGGCAGAGGAAACAGAAGATGAGTGAGATGAGCAATATGTAGGTGAGAGTGCGGTTATTGGCCTTAACAATGGGAGTGCTGTGGTGCTTTACAAAGACCCCAAGAACCACAGTTGTGAATACAGAGAAGGACAAGGAGATTAAAGAAAGTGCCATCCCCAAGGGTTCTTCATAGCTGAGAAATACAAGAGCTTTAGGAATGCAGTGATTTTGCTCATTATTAGCATATTGGTCCTCTGGACACTTGACACACAAATCCACATCTAATGGAGAAATGAAGGTATTGTTAGTGCAGCTTCAGCAATTTTACTGACAAGATATTTCATTTAAGCAGATAGTATTGCAACACATGCAACACATGAGTCTGGTTGCTGAGAATGTATTGAAGTTCACTGCTACATGAAATAACTGATTCCATTTTTTAATGCTGATCATCATTAGGGAAGTTAAAGCAACAATTTTTTCTTTGTCTATTATACTATTTTTTGTGATCATATATCATGGGTGAGTATATTTATGAGTGAGCTTACATGTTAAAGTAACAGAAGATATTACTTTCTTGAGAATGATTGGGTGTATATAGGGAAGCATGAGGTGAGAGTGAGACCTGAAATTTATACAAATATAATATTGATGTTTGTAACTGCAAAAATAATTTTAAAAAACGTTCCAAGTTTTGTCCCTTTAGGCCTATAGTAACACCAAATTCCTACACTGTTTCATAAAATGGAAGTAAGCCTATTACTGAAATTAAAAAAGCTCCATAATTCCCACTATTGTGTGTGTAGGAAATCTGATTGCTATTGCACTGAATCAGTGAACAATTGCAATAAGGGATAATGTACTTCCAAGATTAGAATTCTTTTACATGGAACAATGCATTTGTGGAGAGCTGTTATCACTTTATTTGCTTAAGGGCTTAGGAATTTAGCTTGGTTGTGAGCAGAATGTATTACTCTTGGAGAATAGTTGAGTCTCCAAACAGCCTTGTTGAATTACTTATGTGTATGTTTAATGTAGAACTTCCTGAATACTATAAAGCAACAGGTAGGAGTTGGTTGCCTCCTACTATTTGATGGGTTCTGCAGATAAACCTACAACATTATAGTTGGAAAGGATTTAACTGTTAAGTCATTTTACTGGCAATAAATGTACTTTTAGGATGTAACTTCAGTTATATAGTTTGGCATCAAAAGGACCAGAAAAACTACATGTCTGCCATTTGTATTTATTACATCCTGAATAAATAGTTATGTTAATAACATGGGCTATGCTAGTGCCAATGGCATTTCTACTCTGTGGCTAATTCCTTTCAGGACAAAACAATTTTAATGTGTCCTATTGTGGTAAATTTTAATGGGTTCTATGTATAATAGCAATAAATAGAGGACCCCTCATATTTTCATATCATATGTCAAAAACGATCCTCATATTTGTAAGTTTCAAATAACATTGAATTTCTGAAAAAAAGAATGTTTTTTATTATGCAAATATCTTCTAATGGAAGGAAATACTCATTTGAATATCTGATAATTTTACAAGTTATTATTTGCTCTCTTCATTCATTTTGCATAGGATTTTGATTTTTTCCCATAAACACATGCCTTATTTTATCTTCCATGTACTTTTGTACATGCACAGTATGAATAGACCTATGTAAGGACACACACATCAAGGCAAAATAAATGAATGCTTTCAAGATTCATGATCTACATATATTTTAGAGAGCAATAAATACTAAAAAATTCTTGTCTAGAGTACACTAGCAGTGAATAATTCTTATCTAAATTATTTACTTGAGAATATGCCATCTATTGTGAATTTTCAATGAGTCAAAGATATAGGATAATTAATGTATTTTCTTATAAGGACATTTTAAATTATTGTGCTCCTATAATGACTAACTTTGGACCGAGATATATTTTATTTTTAAATTTCCATTTTAGACAATTTTAGCATTCCAAGAAAGATGATAATCCATTTGAAGAACTTACTCCAGCAGGAAATACTCACTTGTCTCATTAGAAATTTCATTTTCTGGGCAGGGTTTGCAATCAAAACAGCAGGCTGCCATTCCATCCTTCCCAGATTTTCTAAATCCAGGACCACAATCAGCACTGCACACAGAAGTCAGCATCTAATGAAAAGTAGACATATGCTTCTAACAGGAGTTTTACTTACCTTTTCTATAATTATATATTAGCATGCAATATTAATAAACGAATTTTATATGCACCAACAAGCTTACTAGATTTTATCTAGTACATTGTATGATGACAGACACCAGTATGTAAAAAAACTGAGTAAAAGTTCAATTGTTTCTGAATTCCTTGAAATTCAGGAAGAAAAGGTGCTAGCATCCTGTGAAAAATACTACAGAGGTTTCAAGGTGCTTATTCTAGTTAATTCTTGGTTTCTGTTCCTTGTGTTCTTGCCCTTGCCTTTTGCCATCTGGTTATCTCTGGTGTTAGCTGGTCTTTCTCTCTCTGACTGTGGCTTGTCTTTCCTTCAAGCTCGGATGCCAATAATCCTGATAGACCAGTTCTCTCTTCCATCTTTTCTTCAGATCATGCGTCTGGAGTCCTCCTGTTGTTGGCTCTTCAGTGTAAGTGGGCAGGCTCTTGCCTTCTGGCTTTTCCTCAGCACAAGTGGGCGGGTAGCTTTCTCTCTGCACTGCTTGTATATGGAGGCCTGGTGGTGCAGGCAGGGTTTCTGGCTCCTCAGCAAAAGTGGGCCTCCCTTCTCATTTTCACACTCAGTTTCTCATTGTATTGAAGTTTTCACAATTTCATTGCATTCTTCCAGGGGTGATTACTGCCCTCTTTGATTTGTTTTACCATTCTTACAACCATTCTCTGATTCATAGTTTAGTATATCATTGAAAATATTTTCACTAAAATCTATGAATCTAATGTTTGGTATATTTCCATGATTTTTTCACATTTTTATTTATGAGATTCCACATTGAGATTATATTATATATGAGTAGATCACTGTTTGCATTTTTAAAACTCTATATTCTTCCAGTGAATGTGATTATAAGGCTCATGTGTGGCCTGGTTAAAACACACATGAGATTTCACTGCTATCCTCTAAATGGATACTCAGTTCTGTAACTTCACTTTCAACTCTTATGTTCTTTACCCTAAAAATGTCATTCTTAATCATATTGAGGAGGAAGAGTAATCTTAATATTCATACTATCAGAACAACCTGAGATATTGCTTGCAATGAAACAGGGCAGTATGAACATGACACTAATCACCTCAGAATTCATAACTATGCTATACCTAGCATTGTATGAGATATTTAATTTTCAAATTTCCACAAAAGCAAATATTTATTATTACCAATTTCTCCACATACAGAGAAGGCAACTATGCACAGACCTCACTGTTTGAATGACTTATATAAGAATGAATGGGGCCAGACAAGTTTCCTCAAATGAGCATTATCTTTTAAAACTTATGATTCAGGCCTGGAGATATTGCCAAATTCTCAAGAACAATTGTTACTCATGAGGAGGACCCATATTTGATTTCTAACACCCACTGACTAGCATGAATCTCTTGCAAATGCCTGAGATTTGAATAACTCTTTAGCTATCCATATATACTACAAATGCAGGTGTTGCACAGATATACACGCAGACAAAACACCCATACAGACATAAAAAAGAAACAGAATAAAAACCAAGGTCTAGTTCATAAACTATGTAAATTTGTCATAAAATGTGTTGGAAATTTAAGACTAATTTTTAAAGAGGCTTAAAAATTACTTAATAAAAATTGATGACCTATTTATGATGAATTTACTCTGTACTTACAAAGAACCAGAATCTTTAAACATACATTAAAAGGGTTTATCATAAGATTTGAATTCACTTTGTTGTAGTAATAATGGGACTAATAGAATATTGTTCTTTATACTGGAAATAATGGCAAACTGTTTTCTAAAACAGTTAAATTAATATTAAAGGCATGATACCTTTGGTTCTTATATGATACCAATACATGGTATGCATGTTGGAAATCATCAATGAATTACTAAAAAGTCACCTAAAACATGAACAAAAATAAACAAAATATACAATGCTAAAAATTCGTCTCTCACATGACAATCAATTCCATTTCACCAGTTTCAAGGAAGGTTTGATGTACAGACTTGGCAGTATAATTTATTTTATTATAATTAGGCTGAACTCACCTGTGTACTTCCTGTTGCCCACTCTATCATATTTTCAGATAAATGTATCTCTTGACCACTTGGAAAATATGGGCTAAACATTCCTATTTTAATTTTAAGTCCAAAGCCCTGTGGGAAATTCCAAATGTAGAAAATGTCATACTCTTCTTTCAGTTTGTCTCTTCAGTTCATATTCACTCTGTCTCCAACAGGATTAGTGAAGGGGGTCTTCCTCAGAAAAGAACATAGCTGAAAGACAGGCAACATACCATAGAGTATAATCTCTTTCTTAAAGTAAGAAAATACATTCTTGTTTCATTTTAAAGGCAATGTTATTAACAATATGCAGGTGAAATTTTTCTGTGAAAGTAAAGAGATGTACAAAATTATAATGTTCTTGTTATTTTAGTTCTCTATGAGGAGATTATCAATCAAGCACAAGCATGCATGTAGACAGCATATATATATTTGCAATATGAAACATACAGATACATAAAACAGAGAGAATTGAGTCCATAGTGATACACACATAGCAGAACCACACATTTATTTACAAAATATACATCTTTATGTCCAAACTCACATATGAAAATACAGATACACACAGAGACAAAATATGCATTATCTAAAGGTCAAACAGACACAGATAAATGCAAAACACATACTCATGCACACACACAGAAACATATGCACAGAGGAATATCCATAGGTAGACATAGACATGTACTGATACCCACATAGAGTTACACTGATACAAAAAAAAAATTATGATCTCATATATAGGCAAACAGGCAAAAATAAAAGAACATATACAAAAACACATAAAACACACAGGTACATGCAGTCACATGCACTGATAATAATACACAGGAGTATACATTTTGACAAAATCTACCATACAGAAAGAAATGAAAACAGACAAATTTATGTTAACTTCCATAGACAGATAGAGAGAAGGGAAAAGACTTTCTATAAATAACCCATCAATTTCTATCTCTCTCTCTCTCTCTCTCTCTCTCTCTCTCTATATATATATATATATATATATATATATATATATATATATAATCTCCAACTATATCTATATCATCTATATCTAGATATAGGTATAGATATAGGCATTCACACAGATATACAGAAACACAGAAACATAAAAATGTGCAGTGAGAAATATGTATTCACACACATGACTACACACAGATGTAATGAACTGAATTCTAGCACTATTTTCTGTGTAAGCACTCAGTACTCTCAGAGCACCAAATGATTCCACTAGCCTAGAGTGGGAACAGCAAAAACAGGGATCTATAGTTAAAGCCATCCCAACAGTAATAAAAACTTATTTGAGAATTAATGTACATGGACTTATCATTAAGTGGACTCTTCTGGATGGACTCTACAGGTTTTCCATATTAGAACATGTGTGAGGAGATTCAGGTAATCTGTAATAAAATCACAGATCTACACTGACAAATTATGCCATCTACTCTATTCCCTTAATATTGGAGTTTTATCCCAATATCTA
Organism: Rhynchomys soricoides; assembly: GCA_019843965.1. Lineage (NCBI taxonomy): Eukaryota > Metazoa > Chordata > Mammalia > Rodentia > Muridae > Rhynchomys > Rhynchomys soricoides. Next base: position 231,085 of record JADRCH010000849.1, on the reverse strand, counting down.
GATTTCCTTACTCAGTAAAAATTGTTTGTATTTTGGAAATATTTTCTATCACACTTGGTTTGGGCATCATACAGTCTCTTAAAACTATGGCATTGATAACACTAAACATCATCTAACAGTAGGAACGCTACCTTCTTGCACTTAAAATTGAATTCTTTGAAATTATCCTTGGGCAGATTACCAAACTTTTGAAAAGTCATCTCATGGAGTGCATGGGCAAAAGCATACACAGCATTGTATATGTCATAACTCTGTTCAATAAAGGCCATGTCAAAAGTATGTGCCATTATCCATTCCAATGAGTGATTGGATGAGCAGCTTTTCAGTGTCTTACACTCAGATGCTGAGACTTCACAGTTAAAGGGCATCCATTCCAGCTTTCCCAGAAGTTCATCTGAGAATTTCAAAGGGTTCAATGTCTGGACAAAATTTTTAAAACCAGAAATCTCACCATGGTGGTGTCCAAAAGAAAGAGTCCCATATAAATTATCAAATGTAACGCCTTTTTTACTAGGAGTGACAGTCCACTTTGAGGTGGTGATCCATATTCTCTGTATGCCTAGAGATTCCCACATTCTAAAGCTCACAGCTAAAGTACTGTCTGTGTCACCATAAATGATAACAACATTTGTGGATGATGACATGATTTGGTTGTAATACATTTCAGCTCTTGACATGCATAAATGCATATTGACTGGACTCATGTTGACAAAGTCAAAGCAGACTGTTCTTTTTTCCATCTCTCTTCTCAAATAGGAGAGAAATTGAATACCTTGATCATTGTCTGAGATGGCCAACCCTATCCAATTCCAACCGAAATGTATTAAGAAGGAGACCAGAGCAAGGGCTAGAGATGTGTCATCAGAGGCCATCTGATATAGATAGGGAAATTTTTCATTATCTTTCAAGACAGGATGAAAGGGTCCATAAGTCACCTGAAGGAACTAGAGCACAGGAAGCAGTATAAGGTACAATGAATTTTTTGAACTTGTAATCACATTTTTGCACAGTTCTAGAAATCTCAGCTATCTATTATTTCCTCCCTCAATAACCTTAGATAGAGAACCAAGATATTCAAAGATGAAACCAAATTTAAACATTATCTTTCCACTAATCCAGTCCTACAGGGGAAAATAGAAGAAAAAGTCCAACACAAGGAGGGTCACTATGCCCAAGTAAAAGAAAGAAATTAATCTTTTCACAACAAACCCAAAAGAAGAGAAACACACAAACCTAATTCCTCCTCTAACAACAAAAATACCAGGAAGCAACGATCATTGGTCCCTAATATCTCTCAACATCAATAGACTCAATTATTCAATAAAAAGTCATAGACTAACAGACTGGATATGTAAACACTACCCAGCATTTTGCTGCATGCAGAAAATACACCTCAGTGACAAAGACAGACTGTATCTCAAAGTAAAAGGCTGTAAAATAAATCCCAAGCAAACGGTCACAAGAAACGAACTGGAGTAGCCATGCTAATATCCAATAAAATAGACTTTCAACCAAAAGTTATCAAAAAAGATCTGGATGAACACTACAAAGTCATTAAACGAATAATCTACCAAGATGAACTCTCAATTCTGAATATCTATGCCACAGATGCAAGGGCACCCATATTTGAAATAGAATCATTAGTGAAGTTCAACACACACAGTGAAACTCACACAATAATAGTAGGAGATTTCAGTACTCCACTCTCACCAATGAATAGATAATGGAAACAATAACTAAACAGAGATACAGTGAAAGAAAAAGAAGTTATGGACCAAATGGATTTAACAGATATCTACAGAACATTTCACCTTAAAATAAAAGAATATTCCTTCTTCTCATGACCTTATGTTACCTTCTCAAAAATCAACTACATAATCAGACATAAAACAAACCTCAACAGATACAAGGACATTGAATTTATGCAATGTACACTATCAGACCACCATGGACTAAGGCTGATATTCATTAACAACAAAAACAACAGAAAGCCCACGTACACATGGAAACTGAACAATTAATTACTCATTGATAACTTGGCCAGGGAATGAAAATAAAGGCACCGCATATGCAAACTTAAGGAACACAATGAAAGCAGTGCTAAGAGGAAAACCCATAGCTCTGAATACCTCCATAAAGAAATTGAAGAGATCGTACACAATCAGCTGACCAGCACATCTGAAAGCTCTAGAACAAAAAGAAGAAAATACCCAAGAAGAGTAGAGGGCAGGAAATAATCAAACTCAGGGCTGAAATCAATCAAGTAAAAACAAAGAAAAGAATACAAATAATCAAAAACTAGGAGCTGTTTGAGAAAATCAACAAGGTAGGTAAACCCTTAGCAAATTAATTAGAGGGCACAGAGACAGTATCCAAATTAACAAAATCAGAAATGAAAAGGAGAGATAACAACAGAAACTGAGGAAATTCAAAAAGTAATCAAATCCTACTAGAAAAGTCTATATTCAAACAAACTGCAAAATCAAGATGAAACTAATGATTTTCTAGATAAATACCAAGAAACAAAGTTAAATCAGGATCAGATAAACTATCTAAACAGTCCTATAACCCCTAAGGAAATAGAAGCAATCATTAGAAGTCTCCCAACCAAATAAATCCCAGGGTCAGATGGTTTTGTGCTGAATTCAATCAGAACTTCAAAAGACCTAACACCAATACTTCACAAACTATTCCACAAAATAAAAACAGAAGGAGCACTACCTAATTCTTTTATGAAGTCACAGTTATACTGGTACCTAAATCACAAAAAGAACTAACAAATTAAGAGAACTTCAGACCAATTCCCTTAAGAATATTGACACAAAAATACTCAATACAATTCTATCTAACAGAATCCAAGAACACATCAAAATGATCATTCACCATGATCAAGTAGACTTCATCACAGGAATGCAGGCATTGTTAAATATATGAAAATTCCTCTGGAAATCAGTTTGGAAGACCCTCAGAAAAATGAACATAATACTACCTGAGGGCCCAGCTATTCCACTCTTGGGCATATACCTAGAAGATGCTCCAACATGTAGTAAAGACACATGCTCCACTATGTTCATAGCAGCCATATTTATAATAGCCAGAAACTGGAAACAACCCAGATGTCCCTCAACTGAAGAATGGAAATTCTTGGGCAAATGGATGGAACTAGAAAATATCACCCCGAGTGAGGTAGCACAATTACAAAAGAACACACATGGCATACACTCACTGATATGTGGATATTAGCCAAAAGTTTGGAATACCCAAGATACAATTCACAGACCACATAAAGCTCATGAAGAAGGAAGACCAAAGTATGGGTGATCCATGGCTCCAGCTGCATATGTAGCACAGGACTGCCTTGTCCTGGATCTATGGGAGAAGAGGCCCTATGTCTTGTGAAGGCTCAATGCCCCAGTATAGGGGAATGCCAGGGTGGGGTGGCAGGAGTGGGTGGTTGGTTGAGAGAACACCCTCATAGAAGCAGGGAGATTGAGGATGTGTAGAGAGTATCTGGGGTGGGGAACTGGAAAGGGGATAACATATGAAATGTAAATAAAGAAAATATACAGAAAAAAAGAAAAACAGTGGCTTCTGGTAGACAGGCTGTGCATAAAGTGAAGAAAGCTGTTGAGAAACTCTACATACAATACACAGATTATGGGCAAAGTTATTTTCTTGTTACTGTACATGCTTTTATTCCAGAAGTATGGCAGGTAATGCTTGTCTAATACAGATACTTCAAAAGAAATCTAAAAATATTTTGGGAAAGAGACTTCATACAAAACAAATGTAGATGGTTATTTTAAAATATGAGTGTATGGGCAATTGGTTTTGTGTAGTAACCTAGAGTCATAGATAATCATTATCCTAAAGATGAATGATTGCAGTTTACAAATATGCATGCATTAGTATTCCCTAAAAGACTGAGGCGGACTCCTATACACAGAGCTCAGGGAACTTTTACTGATAGATCTTCTAATGGCCTCAGAGCATATGTGATTCAGATTAAAGCATATAAAATTTTCACTCCCTCAGTTTCAGCTCAAGGTGTACATCTCTGAAGCTGTGTCAGTTGTATTTCAAAAAAAAAAAATTGATGCCTGTCCTTTCAGTTTGTACACTGATAATCATTTTATCACCAGGGCTTTACAAGTCTTAGAAATGGGGGCTTATATTGATACAGCTCTCAGTCACGTTCAAGATCATTTTTCTATAATACAAGGATATCTCCAAGTATGCAAGCAAGCATGTTATGTAGGGCATATTCAACCTCATTCAGGACTCCTGTGGCCTCTTTCAGAAGGCAGTGTTATGGGACATAAATCAACCAAAATGATACGTCTTTCATAAGTTGAGCTCGTGCAACAAGCACATGCTTTACATCATCAAAATAGTTAAAACTTAAGAAAATCATGTCATATATCTAGAGAAGCTGTGCAACAAATTTCTTACCAGTGTGTCCTGTCCTGAGTATTATTCAGCCTCACATTATGGGGAAAATCCTAGAGGTCTATTTACCAATCACCTGTGGCAAATGGATCTTTAATACATTCCTGAATTTGGTAGATTAAGGTGTGTACATGTTTTTGTAGATAATAATTCATGCTTCTCTATGGCCGCTGACCAAACACGAGAAGCCCCGAAGTATGTTAGTTCTTATTGCTTAAAGTGCTTTGCTATGGTAAGACATCCTAACATGATTAAAATGGATAATACGTCTGGAAATTAAAGTCAAACTCTCCAGGGCTTCTGTGCCCAGCTATCCATACTGTCCACAAAGACAGGGAATTTGGGAATGAATCCATGGAGCACTAAAAAAATAAGCTGCAAAAAAAATTTAAAAGGTAGAGTTGTATATTCCTTCACCACAAAATAATTTAAATCATACATTTTTATTTGTGACTTTTGTCTTTGGATGCTAAGGGAATCCCTGCTGCTAAGCATTTCTGGCACCCTATAACTCAGCATACTTATGCACAGGTAAAATGGAAGGATAGACTTAACTTTAATATGACATAGTCCCAATCCTGGGCTTATACCTAAAGATGCTCTACCGTGTAATTATCAGGATAAAAAATCATTATTAAAAATGACAGACACACACATATGCAATAGTTGCTGAGATGAGCCGTTAACATCTATATCCCCATTCACAAATATCTGTAGCAGTGAGAGTAAATATCTGTTATTCAGCTATTGACAAGGGGTGTAAGCAATCACCACAAATAGAGATATCCTAACTTTTCTCAAGACACAAACGCCCCATGTGAAATTCCAGATATCTTTATTGACTTCAAAGACTGAGACACGTCTGTGTGTTATAATCCATAAAATATTGTGCCTGTACATGTATCCATGTGAAGGAGTGACAAACTAGGACATGTAACTTCACAGAAGATAGATTTTCATGTCCATTTCATTACAGCTCCATAGGTATGGAGTAATAACATACAGAAGATCTGATAGCCTAAATAAAAAGATACATGGATTCTCTTTAAAAACATTAATGTGAAACACATATTAGTGAACATAAAAATGCACTAGGAAGTATAAAATGATATAGGCAGCAACCTGGAAGAAGCTATTGGATAATTTTGTCTGTCCTGGACACAGTGTGGTAGTCTGAAGTTACATTTTAGTGATTGGACTGAGTACCTCAAAATGGTGCCTATGGTTAGGAGAGTTATATATGATAGATCAAAAAATTATGCTGCCTCCACTAAGCTTTCAGGAATATAATTTTAATACTGACTGCAGGAAATTTACAATACTATCTGGACTGTGGGAAAGAAAAAAATAACATCATTAAAAATCAAAATAAAGTTTAGTTTGGTCCTTTTAGGTGAGGTTGGGAGAAAAAGTAATAAGATTCCTCAGGTTCTGCCCATTTCTGCTTTATATACATTTTTCATGATAAAATCTACATGGGAAATATGAATTCACTTATGTGATATTCATAATAAAGTTGCAATGAGTTTTCTACATAGGCCTATGCACTGAAACAACAAGGAACACAAAATTTTTACTACATATCTATTCTTGCTTTTGTTTTGCCTCATTCTTCAAAAGTACCTGTCTCTAATGAAACTCAACATGAGGTGGGAGATGTTCAGCCAAAAGAAGAAGAAAAATAAAGTGAGTATCCTCATTTGCCTATAGAGCTCTGATCTTGGTAGATAATGCTGTGGATGCAGATCATTAAGCTACTGTATGTACACATGTTTTATAACCACCACCCACTGTAGAGTTCACATATGTAGCTAAAATTGTTTTCTATTCAGCTTCCTCTATTTTCCTGTTGGGATGTCTGATAGACTTTTCATGGATATAAGCCTCTGAAATGCATTATTATTTGAACATGTGGGTTGGAAAATATATTTTAAGAAATCTAAGTCTTTGTTTATATCACAACATACATGTTCATGGAAATTATACTCCCCCAGGGAAAGCATCATTGGCTAATGCTGTACTAGGCCTATATCAACAAGCTGTGTATGTGTGTGTGTGTGTGTGTGTGTGTGTGTGAACACCTTTAAATATGATGTCAGAACAATGTATCAGAAGCTCTATAGTTAGAAATGGGGGTAAAGTTTTGAAAGTACCTACGACAATAGCTCATGTGGAGCCACTGTGTTTTCTCTTCCAAGTATGATTCAGATAGCATCAGTCATATATGTCGACCATTCTCCATTGCTCATGGTACACCAGATAAGACACCAAATAAACAGCCGGCACTCCAGCTCTCTTTTGTGTTGGGATCCAATAATTTGGTCAAACAGAGAAACTCGCTGACTCATGCTGAGTCCAGAATCCCCCATCCATCACTATCCATGAGAAACTGAATGTTTCAGTTATTATACACAATCAACTTCTCTAAAATTTGTTCTCACAGATTGCTAGAATGGGCTGATGCCCATTTCTTTGATTTTACTCATCATTCTAAGCATTGTTTCTGTTTATTTTAGAAAAAAGTAGTGGCTAAGAATAAGAATTATTTAAGTGGAAAGAAACATTTTGATCAATGTATACTCCTCATGATTCTTTTACTCTCATCACATAGACTCAGGAAAATTTTGTTATTGCTGCTGCTGGTGGTGGCATTATTGTTAATTTTTTATTTATTTATTTTTATTTTTGGATATTTACTTTATTTACACTTAGAATGTTTTCCCATTTGGAAACCACCTATGCCATCCCCCCACCCCCTGCATCTAAAAAGGTGCTCCCTCTCCCACCCACCCACTCCTGTCTTCCCACCCTAGCATTCCCCTACACTGGGGCATCTAATATTCTCAGGCCTAAGGGCCTCTCCTCCCACTGATGGCCAACAAGGCCCTTTGTTCTTTTACTTTTATTCCTTTGAAGTTAGAATGTGACTACATAATTCTTCCTGCTCTATTTTAGTTCCCTGAATGGCTCCCATATAAGCCCAACATTCTCTCTCAGTCTGTCTCTCTCTCACACATACAAATTAATGTTTAGCTGATTGCTTCTTGTTAAGTATTGATCTAAATATAGTATCTGAAAACATATGTGCAATAAAAATTGTAAATTTGCAGAATAAAGATACAACTAAGACTCTGGTTCTTGACTCTCCAAAGCTTTCATATTAATTATTATTTATTCGATATAGCTAATTTTGTGACCATAATTTCCCTGACCATATATTTATTTCAATGTGTATATGAGTTTTGCATATATATTCATATATTTGTTTACATACATATATTTGAGATGACTTTTAGCTGCCATGTGGGTGCTGGGAAGTGAACTTAGTTCCTCTTGAAGTACGGTCAGTCCTTTTATGTCCTCCTGGTTAGAAGTCATTTGTGTCTCCAGTTTTATATTCTAGATGCTTGCTTGTTTGTATGACTGTGAGGAAAATGTGGTACCAGTAATGCCAACTCTCGGTTGAAAACTTAAAGTTGTTTTTTAAATTGTATACATGTGTGAGTTCATGTCTATATGTATATGATGCATATGTACATCTGTGTGTGCATGTGCCTGTTTTGTGTCGTGAATGTGTGTGTGTGTGTGTGTGTGTGTGTCTTGCCACAGGCATTCCTTGTGCTTATGCAATTCAAATTTTTAAGAACTAGAGTATACTCAGTTTTGAGCCATGCTATAGGTGCTAGAAATCAAACTTATACTCCAAGAATGGCATGCACTGCAAAATGCTGTCATCTCAAAATCCCAAACACAACAGTATAACAAATCAAAATTCAAATACAATTTCATAAATTTTGATTCGAACCCATATGCTGTAGGACTTCTTATGGTATGAGTCCATGTGGGAAGAGAACAATAGTGGAAAAGACTGAGCATGACTAGCAGGGAAGGACACATTCTTACTAGAGTTCACCTTAGTGGTCCCACAATTTCAGAACAGCCATACAAAGATGCATGCATGCAGAAGATAAAACTTGAGAGACAAGTGTCTTCTATCCAGGGGCACTTAAGGTGTCTGACTATGCTTTGAGAGGACCTGAGTTCACTTCCCAGCTCCCCATGACAGATAACAATCGCTTCACTTTTAGTTCTTAATATTCAAAGCCCTATTCTTGTCTCTATGGTTCCTACATGCATATTATTAAACAACCCTATACAGGAAAGTTAATAAAGAAATCTACCATTTATAATTTAGCACCAGAGAGATTTATACTATTAATTCACCATCATTCATGAATCCTATATAATACAGTAGTATTGAGACCAATGTTTTATTTCAAGATTAATGTGACAAATGCAGGGACTTTTGATGGTCACAGTTGAACAGGGCCATGCAGGAGGAATGACAAATGGCTTTAGAACTCATGGAATATGGCCTACCAGTTATCACAACCACTGTGGGTACACCTTAGTTAAAGCAAAATCCAAAGAACTGTGTCCTGAGAACTTCATGTTGTTATGTAGCTCTGGTCTGCTTGCTGTCACCACAGCCCTCTTAATCTAAGAATTGTGTGAAAACTCAAAGGAGTTTCCAGCACTTCAGGGGGCAGTATCACTGGCACTCAAAATAATAATGCCTAATCTTTTTCAGGCATGGCTGTTGGAGCAGAGTAATGAATAATTCCCCATCCTAGGAAAGAACTTAGACATGTAGATTGTCAGTAATGGCCAACACACTTAGAAAAATAAAAATTGCTAGTGAAGCCAGGTTAAGATGACTCTGCTACTGGCTCTGATATAGAAAACCTAAGGGAACAATTTGAAGTTCAGAAAGACATAATTTGGTTAGGTAAACTAGGGTCTTTTTTTTTTTTTTTTTAAATCGTTCAATAGTTAACCCCCTCCTGTTCTGCCCTCTGACAGTTCCTCATCCCATTTTTGCTCCCTAGACTCCAATAGTATGTCCTCACTCCTCCACACACAGCCCTGACAGGCCTCCCCACTCTCTGGGGCCTCAAGTCTCTCAAGGGTTAGGTGCATTTTCTTTCACTGAAGACAGACCAGGCAGTCTTCTCCTGTATATGTAGCAGGATTATTTTTAAGGGCACAGAACAAGGAAAGTGGCAGCACTGGCTGACATGACTCTAACTGAGGCTGACCAGTGATGATTCGTTTCTTATACCCATCTTGCCCTCAGCTTTGTGATATGATTTAATAAGAATTGCTGATCAAGCTGGGCAATGGTGGTGCACGCCTTTAATCCCAACACTCAGGAGGTAGAGGTAGGCAGATTTCTGAGTTCAAGGCCAGCCTGGTCTACAGAGTGCGTTCCAGGACAGCCAGGGCTATACAGAGAAACCCTGTCTCGAAAAACCAAAAAAAAAAAAAAAAAAAAAAAAAAAAAAAAAAAAAAAAAAAAAAAAGAATTGCTGATCAGTACATTCACATTCAGAGGATTTAAAGTAAATATGACTGATCTTTAAATAAAAGCTTATATATGTGGTTATTTTAAGATTCTTATAAGGTTACTTTTAAAGATAAATAACAAAATAATCATTCTTTTCTTTGTAGTTGCAGATTGCTGCCTGCTAGTAACAGAAATTGGCTGAGAAAAATACCTTGTTTGCATACACTTTGTTAATCTATAACAAGTTGCTTATCTATAATGTATAATATTATTTCTGTATAGGTGTTGGGAACATAGTTTTGTTTTTATTTTTCATAGTCATTTAGTAGAAGAAAACTAAAAAGACTTTTCTGGGATATATAAGCCATGGGATAAAGAATAAATCGGTCACAACACTGTTCTTTCCACCCATCAACTGTGTGTCTGTATGTACATGTGTAAAGTTTGTGTGAGCGTATGTTGGAAATCCATTCTTTACACATACCATATATATATATGGAAGTGTGTAGTGTGTGTATGTGTACATCTATGCACCTATGTACCTATATTACTGTTTATATATGCATTTATGTAAATATGTTTCTATATATCTGTATATTATATATGTGTATATGCATATATGTGTATGTGTATATGTATATATATGTATACATGTATATATGTGTGTATGTGTGTGTATGTGTATATATGTATATGTGAAAAATTTGTGTGAGATTATGTTGGAACTCTGTTCCATCAATTGTATCTATATGAATGTATACATGTAGTTTTTTTGGGTATGTTTTGGAGCTTGCTTCTTCCAACAATTGTGTGTATATATGTATGTATATTATGTATGAAATGCTTGGAGCCTGCTTGATGGAACTTCATTCCATCTGCCCACCAGTTATTGTATATTTGTGTGTAAGTGCATATGTGTATATATGCATATATGTGTATATGTGAAATGTTTGGAGACTTTTTGTGGGAGCTTTGCTCCAGTTTTCCAATGTGTGAAAATGTATGTGTTTGTTGGTCGTATGCATATATGTTTCTCTGTATGTCTATTGCTAGACCTTGTTGTTATTCAACCATTCTCTCTGTGTGTGTGTCTGTATGATTTCTTCCCTTTATCTTTGCTAATTGCTGGCTACCATAACCATCAGCTACAGTTGATTTCTGGACCAAGACCCATTAGCTGCTCTCACCACTGATCCCCCAGTGGCTGACTACCTTAGTGTACTCTTTTGTGTCAAAGCTTACCTTTGTCACAGAGTCATATAAATTCCATATATTGAAAAGCTTGTTTCAACACACTATGCTGTCCTTGTCAGTTTCTTAACTGTGTCTTTTATGATACACTTAAAAGTTGAGGTTCCTTATATAAAATGTATGAAGATAAACCCAGTCATCTCTACTCATGTCCCATTCTTTCTCTGTAGGTCCCTGTGTTTGTGACATCTTAGTGGAATATTGAAAAGCGAATGCCAGTGTAAAGTCTTAGCCATATTCTTCTATATTTTAAAAAATGTGTGTAATTTTAGGTGTGTGTGTGTATGTGTGTGTGTGTGTGTGTGTGTAAGTGAATAAATAAGTTCAGGTAAATTTGGGGCCCAGAAGAGAGCATCTGATCCTTTGTAGTTATTGTTACAGGTCATTGTTAATAGAAATTCATGGGTTTTGGTATTGAATTAGTTCCTCTACAAGAGCAGAGAATGATTTTAATTGCTGAGACATCAATCCATCTCCTGAAATATTCTATCAACCAATTGATAATAATATTTTTCTTTCCGTTATGTTCCTAGAGGTGCCTATCTAACTCTTAGAATGGACCAGGATTCTATTGTCTATGTCTGGCAAAGAGGAAGATTATAGAATGTTGAGGAATATTCCTCTAATCATTAGAGGAAAGAGTGAGAGTCATTCCGAAAGGGATAGTTATGGTAATATAATCTAATATTTGGTGATTATGAACCATCTATGCATGTGTCAGTTAAATTTTATGAAAAGTGAGTATGGCAAGATGATTTCTCCCTGATCATTTGAAGAGAATTTCGTTCTGGTCTAAACAGTATTGTGTAACATTTGGGAACCAAGATGCATCCCAGCATTCCTGCACTGGAAGCCAATGTGGAGAAGATCTCCACAGCCACCATGACCTTGCCTTTGGTGCTATGGTAAACAGGGAGGAAAGCAACCCAGACACTAAAGAAAACTAGCATGCTGAATGTCATTGACTTGGCTTCATTGAAGGTGCCAGGCAGGTTTCTGGAAAGGAAAGCCAGAGTGAAGCTCCCAAAGGCCAGGCAGGCCAGGTATCCCAGGACACAGTAAAAAGCAGTGATTGAACCCTTGTTGCAAACAATGATGATGTGGCCATGCTCAGATCGTGTATCAATATCAACAGATGGAGGAGAAGCTCCCAGCCAGACTGCACAGACAATAACTTGAATGAGAGTACTGATGGGAATGATGTAGTTAGATGCCCTTGAAACAAGAAAGTACTTCATCATTCTTCGTGAGGCTGTGACTTTGAATGCTAGAATGACAGTAACTGTTTTGGCCAACACAGTGGAAATAGCCACAGTGAATACAACTCTAAATGTGATTTGCTGTAGGATGCAAGTTGCTGAATTTGGACGTCCAATGAAGAGCAAGGGGCAGAGGAAACAAAAGATGAGTGAGATGAGCAAGATGTAGGTGAGAGTGCGATTATTGGCCTTAACTATGGGAGTGCTGTGATGCTTCACAAAGACCCCACGAACCACAGCTGTGAGTGCAGAGAAGCACAAGGCCATTAAAGAAAGTGCCATCCCTAAGGGGTCTTCATAAGTAAGAAAAATAAGAACTTTGTGAATGCAGTGATTCTGCTCTGTGTTCTGCATATTGGTCCTCTGGACACTGGACACACAAATCCACATCTAATGGAGAAATGAAGGTATTATTAGTGCAGCTTTAGCAATTTTACTGTCAGGATAATTCATTTAAGTGTATAGAAGAAATGTTGCAATATGTGAATCTGATTGCTGAGAATACACTGAAGTTCATTGCTACATAAAGTAATTGATGCAGTTACTAAATGTTTATCATTGCTGTGGGGTATGAATGCAAGAAATATTTTTTGTCTATTTTAATACATGGTTGTGATCATTTATCCTGAGTATATAATTTTATAAGTGTGTTTACATGAAAAAATAAGAAATATTATCATGAACATGAGAGTAATTGGGTTTATATGGGTTAGGTATGAGGCTGAGAGTGACAACTGAAGTTTATATGAAAATAATATCAATGTTTGTAACTGCAAATATAAAAATCATATTGATCAATGTTTGTAACTGCAAATATAAAAATCATATTGAGTTTTGTGCTCTTTTGACTATAATAACACCATATTCTTGAGGCTATAATAACCTATCACTGAAGGTAAAATGTTCTGCAATTACCACCATTGTATATGTAGGAAATCTGACTGCCATTGCACTGAATTATTAAATAATTGCAATAAGGGATAATATGCTTCCAAGATTTGAAGTCTTTTGTATGGAACAATGCTTGACAGCTGGTATCATTTAGTTTGTTTGAGGAAATAGGAAGCCAGCTTGGTTGTAAAGAGAATGTGCTGCTTTTAGAGAGTACTTGAGTTTGGTTCCCAGCACCAATGTCAGGTGTACCCAAACAGCTCCGTTGAATTACTCACATGTATGCTTTATGTAGAACTGCATGAATATCAGAAAACAACAGGTAGCAGTTGTTTACCTCCTATTATATGGATTCTGGGGATAAATTAACACCATCCTAATTAGTGGGAAATTATTTAACTACTCAGCCACCTTACTTGCCATAAAAACCTTTAAGGACTTAAATTCAATTATATAGGATGACACACCAAAGAAGGGAATAAATGCAAGCCTGCCAATTGTATTTTGTCCATCCTGACTAAATAGGTTTTTGACTCATATGGGCTACACAAGTTCAAATACCATTTGCAAATTGTGGATAATTCCTTTAAAGACAAAACCATTTTTGTGTATTCTCTTCTGGAAAATATTAACCCTGTTCTATGTATACTAGTATTGTATAGAGTCCTCCTAATTTTTACACATCATGTGTCAACAGTGATTCTCAATTTTCTACATTTCAGAGAACATTGAACATTTTTTTTAAAAAAAGTTTCTGCTCTAATAAAGACATAAGTTTCTGTCAAATTTTCTTAAGATATATGGATTTGTTTCATCAAAAAGTCTATTATACAAATTCTTTTGTCTCATGCTTGACAGTTTCTGATAACTTTACAAATGATTATTATCCTATTCATTAGTCTTACAGAAAGCATGATGTGGTTCCCACTAGTCTTATTCTGTCTTCCATGTCCTTCTTTACTTGATAGGATTGCATAAACTTATGTAAGGGTACATACATCAAGACAATATTTATGTTTTAAATATTCCTGATCTACATATATATTTACAGAGAATTAATCACTAGAAAAGATCTTCTCTAGAACACACTAACACTGAAGTTTTCTTATTAAAAACTGTCTGAGAATTTGTCATCCACTACAAGTTTTCAATGAGTCAATGTTATATGACAAGTTCTACTTTTTTCTTAATAAGGATATTTTTAATTATTATATTCCTATAATGATTAAATGAAGGAAGTGTTCTATATTTTTAATGGTCCATTTTAGATCACTTTTAGTGTTCCTATATGGGTGCAAGATGATAATCGATTTGAAGGACTTATCCCTGCACAAAATACTCACTTGTCTCATTAGAAATTTCATTTTCTGGGCAGGGACTACAATCAAAACAACAAGCTGGCATTCCACTCTTCCTGAATTTTTTAAATCCAGGACCACAATCAACACTGCACACAGAGTCAACATCTAAAGAAAAATAGAAGTATCATGCTATCAGGAGTTTTAATTTTCCTTTCAAAATTATATTATATTAGCATGTGATATTAATAAGCTTATTTTAAATACTACAAAAATGTTACCAGATTTTACTTAGTGCATTATATGATGATAGACATCAATATTTGGAAAAAATGTAGAAAAGTTGAATTGTTTCCCATCAACTTGAAATTCAGGAAGAAGAGGGAGTAGAGTTTTGTATGCTAACATTGAAGGGATTGTAAGCTGGTTATTCTAATTAATTCTTGTCTCCTTAACACAAAGTACAGTATAAAGTCACAGAGAATCCTAATGTAGAAATTATATCTGTCAGTCTAGCCTGTCATCATATATGTGAAGTTATTTTAAACTGGTAATTGATGCAGGAGTGCCCAAATATTGGGAGCAGTTTTGCCTGTAGGCAGCAGTACACTAGAAATCATGCAGAACAAGCCAGTAAGCATAGTTTCTTAAGTGACAACATTTCAATTACATTTTCCAGATTCATGCCTTGTCTTCCCTTGAGTGTAATCCATAAGCCAAATTGAATTTTTCCTCCTCAATTTGCTTTTAGTTAGTATTTAAGAACAGCAACTTAGCCAATTGTGTGTAAAGGACATTTTAAAAAATGGGAAATAAGACATGAAATATCAGATAACCAAAATAACCTCAACCCCTTTAGGAGAGCAAACCTTAACAAACTAAGCAGGAACAGAAAAATAGCTTCATGTGACACCTTCTATTGCATTTGTGGTAGGAGGTGCTGAGTTTCTGCAGAGTGAGCCGGAAGGTGGAGTCTTTCCTGAAGGGGTAAGGCTTTATGGAGCCTGAAATTATGGTGAAAATTTAGATTGCTTAAAATTGAGTTATTTCTTAAATTAAGAACATCTTTGTATTAAAATGAGTCTGTTGATGGGTGTTTATATGCTGCATTGGGACATTGCTGAACTTCTGCATTCTGAATTTGCATCCTTTGCTTCATATTATGTTGCATGTTGCCATCATAGTGTCTATTATTCACAGGCTCATGTCATGTTCTCCAAAAATATGGTTAAACATAACTCCTCCTTTTTGGTTTTTGTTTTTGTTGAGACAATGTCTCACTGTGTAGTATTGGTAGATATCAATTTCCTATATACATCAGGTCACATTACTTTCCTTTTTCTGTATTTATTTTTATTATTTAATTTCACGCTTTGTAAGATATTAAAGACTATTTTGAGGATGAGTGGAGAAAATGCATTTCCTTATGTATATTCTGCTCTTTTCATTTAAGGCACAGTGTCCATTTCAGCTCTGGTTTGAGTGGATTCAATTGAAAAGACAGACTAGCCATGAAGGGACAGAGATTATCTTGACTATTAGTTCAAAGAATATAGATTAAAGACATGTACCACTACAAATTCTTGACTTCATTTCTAATTCTTCTTTTAAAAATATTATTGGTTAATTTATTTATTTACATGTTAAATATTATTCTCTTTCCCAGTTTCCCCTCCAAAAATATCCTATCTCATCCTCCTTACCCCTGCTTCTATGAGGGTGCTCTCTTACCCACCTTCCCACTCCCACCTCACCACCCTAGCATTCCCCTACACTGGGGCATCAAGCATTCACAGGACCAAGGGCCTTTCCTCCCATTGATGCCAGATAAGGTTATCCTCTGCTTCATATGCAGCTGAAGCCATGGGTCACCCTATGAGCATTCTTTGGTTAGTGGTTAAGTCCCTGGGAACTCTGAGGGGGCGGTTCTGGTAAGTTGGTATTGTAGTTCTCCCTATGGGGTTACAAACCCATTCGACTCCTTCAGTCCTTCCCCTAACAGCTTTTTGTTTGTTCTCCTATTTTTAAAATTCTAAATGGATCCTACACATTGCTAAATGCCTTTTCTGCATATTTTTGGATAATAATATAGTCCTATCCTTGAGGTTATGTGTGTGATTTTTTGTACTTAACTGATATGCATTCTTTGTACCATACTTGCATTTGTGGAATGAAGTCATTTTTGTACAGATGTAGCTGCTTGTATTATGAATGCTAATTATTTTTCCCCCCCAAAAACTGTTCACACTAGAGTGTCTGCAAGTACCTTCTAGAAACCTGTTCCCAGTTGGTGCTGATCAGTAAATAAAGGATTCTAACAGTCAGAAACTGGGGAGGACCGACAGAGGCTGGATTTTAGGATTCCCAGGGCTTGGGACAAGGACAAAGAGGAAGGAAGAGGTCGGTTAAGCTGGAGGAGAGTGCAAACAGAGGAGAGACAGTTCTCACGGGGTAGAAAAGCAAGGGGAGAGCCACGGTCTCTGGTCCAAGAAAAATGTGGCCTAGACAATTGTCTAATTGGACTTAAGAGCAGCTGATATGGAACAAAGATTAGTAAGTTCTAACAGATCAGCATTGAAGTTGGGCAATGACCTAGCTATTCTGCTGTTTAATACATATTAAAATATGAAGGCTATATGTATGTGTTTCATTGGGTAACATAAAGCAAACCAGTCACAGGGATTAATTAATACATATTACAACACACATACCTGCTGAAGTGTTGAAGTCATCGTGATTATTTCAGGCATGTCCGCCAAAGATAAATGAGGTTACACTCTAATTATGATTCTTCTGCTCTACTTCATTATGCTGCTTCCCCCACCCCTTTTTGCAGAAGTACTTTGTTCATGTATATAAGTGATTGTTTTACACCATCACCCTCATGGAGGCCACAAATGAATGTCTATTTTTCATAGACCAATCTTTTCCCCATTTGCCATATTGATGTGAGTTGTCTGTGCTGTTATCTCTAGCCATGGTGATATAGTACTCCATACAGCTACCAAGGGCCATATCTGGGCCTGTAGTCTTATTGCACACATAGTCTTTGCTGATATCTGTGGTCTGTGTTCCTACCAAAGTTTGTGCAGATAGATGTGGTGGCTGTTGCCAAAGTGATGCATCTCTAGGCCTGGGGTCTTGCACCAATGTGATCTGTATTGATGTCCATGAATTGTGATACCACCAAATGCTATGTGGCTGCACTTAGGCTATGTTGGTAACTGAAGTCATGCTGAAGTCCATGGGTTTTGCTGTCAGCTGGAGCCATAGTGATCTGAGTGAACTGCTACTTGAGGCTAGGGAGATGTCAGGATCCATGCTGCTGCTGCTGGCTATGTCTCAGTCCATGGTCCTATTACATCTGGAGTCTGTGTTGATTTCCATGGCACATGCTATGACTGAAGACTTTGGAATTTTCATGGTCTGGACTTCGGCCTGAAACCATGTTGATGTACATGGACTGTGCTGACATTGAGGACCTTGTCTATGTCAGTTGCCTTGACATATTTAGGCCTCATGTTTTTGTCTATGCTAACACTATAAACCATGTAGAACCCCATTATCTTTGCTCTTGATGCTTTTAATATGCTAGGAAACTAATTTTGCAGTTATATGAATGATTGTAATTTCATCGATCCAAAGGAGGTATAGGAAAATTTTGTGTAACAGCTCCTACTGTACCAACCCACGTACTTCTCCCGCAGAATCCAAAACACAGAAACAGTTTAAACTGGAATCCATAAAAACAAACCTTAAAATACACTTTAAAGAATCTGAAGTTAACTTTCCACAACTGACTGCTTCTTGAGGGGGTTTTGGAGAGAATAACTGAATTCTATTTATGAGGCAGAAATTGAGAGTTGGATCATGCTCTAATGTCTTAGATTGGGTTTTACTGTTATGAACAGACACCAGGACCAAGGCAACTTTTATAAGGACAACATTTAATTTGGCCTGGCTTACAGTTTAAGAGGTTCAGTCCATTATCATCATGGAACATGGCAGCATCCTGGCAGGCATGGTGCAGGAGGAGCTGAGATTTCTCCATATTCATCTGAAAACTGCTAGCAGAATACTGACTTCTAGGCAGCTAGGAGGAGGGTCTTAAAACCCTCATCAGTGCTATGCCTACTCCAAAAAGGGCACACCTACCTCAACAAAGCCAGTGCTCCAGATAGTGCCAATTCCTGGGCCAAACTTATACAAACCATCACATCTAGTAAGTATATAAAAAACAGAAATAAAACTTTTTAACTTTAATTTATCTTATTTTTTTGTGGGGTGCTGTCATGGAGAGGGAAAAGGAAAAGACTGGGAATTGAGTATTCTCACAGTGCATGATTGGAAATTCCAAAAGAATTAATAAAAATATTATCAATAATATTATCAATAAAGTAAACTAAACTCATCTTCTGTGATTTTTTATTAGAGATGATAACCACAAACATTCAATTATTACTAAAATTTATGTGTAAACTATGATTTAGTTTTTATTTCAATATTTGATATTTTTCTAATACTTGTTTTTTTTTTCAGGCACTTGCATGGTTTTTATATTTTATTTTGGCCTCTTGTGTTCATCTTACTTTTAAATATGATGGAGTTCTTTGAATGTCTTTTGTAGTGCTCACTTATTAGTTATGACTACTTGTAAATGTCTTCATTCTGAAAAATTTTCTGTCTCCTTCTACTATGAGGAATAAATTCACTGAATATAGTAAATGGATTGGCAGTTACAACTCTAAATGTTTTAAATACATAATTTTTATCCTCCTCCTTTAAGAATATCCATGGTATGCACATAACTAAAGCAGCTGAGTAATAATGATGGCGCAAGGTGGAAAACATGTATCTCCCTGAGAAACAAAAATAGAATAAACATAATGGATAGATGGGGTTGGTGACTGAATGGAAATGAGGTGGGATAGAAAAGAAGGGGAGTCTAGAGGGACAGATTGTTTGGAGTGACCACTAAAATGGGGGTGGCATCTCTGAGTCAAGCTAGAACCCTAAGGCAGTAGAAACTCCCAGAAATCTATGAAAATGACCACAGCTAAGTCTCCTAGCAAAGTAGGCTATGGAGCCTTTAATGGCCATCTCCAATAGCCAGGCAAGATTTCCAGTGTTGAGACTGAGACAACATCCCATCCATAAAACCTTTAACCTGTAATTTACCTTGCCTAAAGATGTGTGGGAATAAAGATGTATCAGAGAATGAGGGGCTAGCTAACCAATGACTGGTCTAGGTTGAAAACTTTGCCACTAGAGAAAGCCCACCCTTGATGCCGGTAATAATAGTCTGCTATATTTGTAGGCCTAACCTAACCATCTTCAGAGAGAATTCACACAGCAATTGATGGAATAGATTTAGAGATCAATACCCAAACAATAGGCAAAATGTGGGGAATCCTGGATAAGAGGGGAAAAGAAGGATTGTCAGAGGCAGAGGGATCAGGAACACAACATGAAATCCTACATATCAACTTATCTGAGACCCTAAGGGCACACAGCGACTGAACAACTTACTGAAAATAATGCATGTGACTAAAGTAGGTCCTCTATTCATATGTAATCTTTCTGCAGCTTGGTCATTATGTGAAGCACATAAAAGCAGTAGCAGGATCTGTGTCTGACTCTTTTGCCTGCCTTTGGGAATCTTTACCTTTACTGGGCTGCCTCCTCCAATCCCATTAGGAGAATTTGAAATGGTGCTTGGTTGTTGTGGAACATTGTATGCCAAAGCATGTTTGTGTCTGAGCCCACCCCCCTTTTCTGAAGAAGGAATGAGCATTATATGGGAAGGAGAGGAAGGAGGGGAGAAGGACTAGGAGTAGAAGTAGAGTAAGGATTGTAAACCAGTGTCTGGATGTAAGTTAATGAATGAAAAATTAATTAACTACACTCATTTAATATGAGTGATGCTGCTGGAACCTGCTGCTATCCAGAGACAGACTTTCTATCGCACAAGATTCTCTCCTATAGATTTCATATCCTTCCTTTGTTCCACAAAAAATTTTAAGTCAAATATGTCAAGGGCTATTTCATTTCAAAAGTTGGTTATTTGCTATTTAAGTGCCTCTACTAGACATATGTTCACATTTCCCACATTATTGTGGAAATGTTCAACTGCAATATAGTGGATTTACTATTGATATCTAGAGTGTATCCTTCCTTGTGTTGTTCCCATAGGTTTTAAATGTGATCTTTAAATCATACTACCTTAGTCACTGTGATTTTTATTTTTTCTTTGTTGTGTTATCTTTGTCATCATTTGAAGTTTCCAGTACTCGTGCCTTGTCTTCAAGTCTTGCCATTCTCTCCTTAAATTGGAGCATTCGTTTTGTGAGTCTTTTCACTAAGATAAGCATTTGTTTTATTTTCTTTTTGCATTCTATATATTAGTTTGAAGTTCATTCATTATTTTGTACCTTTCTGGAAGCTCTTTGTCATGCACTTACTCAGTGATTATTGCAATACAATTTTCATATTTTCACTTTATGCTCCCAGAAGTGGTTACTTCCCTTTTTAATTTTTTTTAATGAGCTTATAATCATTCTTTCATTCTTTGTTTAGTGTAACATTGAATATACTCTCACTTAAGTCTATGACTCTAAGGTTTGGAACATATTGCCTTGATGTCTTCATGTTTTTATCTATAGGTTTCCACACTGGAATTATGATATATGTGAATAAAACACTGCTTGCATTTTAAAATTCTATAGTCTTGCAGTGGATGCATTTATAAGGTTCATGTAAGACCTGGTTAGAAAATACATGATATTTAAATGCTATCCTCCAAATGGATATGTAACTCTGTAACTACACTTTCAGCTCTTATGTCCTTTTCCCTAAGAATGACATTTTCTTTTTTTTTCTTTTCTTTTTTTTTCTGAGACAGGGTTTCTCTGTATAGCCTTGGCTGTCCTGGAACTCACCCTATAAACCTGGCTGGTCTCAAACTCAGAAATCCACCTGCCTCTGTCTCCTAAATGCTGGGATTAAAGGAGTGCATCACCACTGACTGGCTAAGAATGACATTTTCAATTGCATTGAGTCCAAATATCTTTTATAAATTTCATGCTATCTGAGCAACCTGAGAATCACTTCATATCAAGCCTGATGACATTTAAACAGCTTTGCTATGTGGCATTTTGAATATGGCATAGTAAAACCAAACACATCAAAACCCATACCTATAATAAACCTAGCAAGCATGAAAGAGAGTTTGTTTTTAAATATGGTCAAAGGCATATTTTTATTACTACCAATTCCTTCCCATATTGGAGCTATGCACATCGTTGTTTGTTTGAATGTTTTATGCAAGAATTAATGGGGCTGAAATGTTTCCTTTAGGCAACATTATTTTTTTTTTTTTAACAAGGTATTAGTCAGGGCTGAAGACATGGTTCAGCTCTTAAGAAAAATTGCTACCAGAAAAGAGGACACAAATTTGATTTCCAGCACCCACTGAGTGGCATGGATTTCTTGCAAATGCTTTGAGATTCAAATAATTCTCCAGCCATCCATAAATACCATACATGCAGGAGTTGCACAAATATACATACAGGGAAAAAAACCCACCTATACCTATAATATAAAATAAACAATAAAAACAGCATCTATTTTATAAAGTATCTAAAGTTGTCATAAAATGTTAATGTATGGTTAGTTAGAGGTATTCAAAATTAGGATTAGTTGGTAAACAGACTTTAAAATTACTTAATAAAAATCAGTCACTTGACTATGTTGAATTTACAATGAGCAGGAGTCTTTAAGCATCTTCTGTAGAGGTTGAATGCAAGACTGGAAATCATTCTGTAGTAGTTAGAATAGGACTAAACAGAATATTGCTCACTTTATTGTAAATAATATCAAACTGTTTTCAAAAACTTCTTTATATTAGTGTTAAAGGCAAGAAACAGGTTTTGATATGATACAAATACATTATGCATGTGAGAAATCCTCTGTGAATTACTAAATTCACATCTGAAGAATGAAAGAAGAAATATAGATCAGCAGGCTAGAAATTGGTCTCTCACATGACAACCAATTTCATTTTACCTGTTTCGAGGAAGGTTGGATCCACACACTTGACATGATTTACTTCTGTATAAGTTAAATTAGTACAGTTAGGCTGAACACACCTGTGTACTTCCTGTTGCCCACTCCATCATATCTTCAGATAAATGTAGCTGTTGACCATTTGGAAAATAAGATCTAAACATTCCTATTTTCACTTTAAGTCCAAGGCCTTGTGGGAAATTCCAAATGTAGAAAATATCATACTCTTCCTGCAGTTTGTCTCTTTGGTTCATATCCACTCTGTCCCCAACAGGATTAGTGAAGTAGATTTTTCTCAGAGAGGAATGCAGATGAAAGACAGGCAGCATCAAATATACATTATTCCTTATAGTAACAAAATGTATTCTTATGTCATCTTAAAGTCAATTTTATTTTCAGTATGCAGGTGGAAAATCTCAGTAAAAGTAATAGGATAAACAAAATTATAATGTTCCTATTATTTTAGATATCTAAGAGGAAATTGCCAAACAAGCAAAAACATGCATGTAGACACCAAACATATTTTTGCAATATAAAACATACAGACACAAGAAACAGAGAGAGACTTACATCCTTATAGAGATATACATATAGCAGAAGCACACACTTATTTTCACAAACATAAACAGGCATGCCCACTCTCACCTTAGAAATTACAAATACACACAGAGACATAATTTGCACAAAAAGTCAAACAGACACAGAAACACATAGAACAATTACCCAGTCACACACAAAAATCACATGTAAACACGTGCACAGAGAAATATACATAGGATGAAATACATATATAATTACAACCACACAGAATGACATTGGCACACAGACAAATTTATGCTCTCATACAAAAATACACAGGCAAAGCAAAACAAAAATACATAAATGAAAATACATACACAAAGCACAGGCACACATATTCACATGCATTTATAAATATACATAGGACTATACACTTAGACAGAATCAACCATACAGAAAATAATTGAAACAAGACAAATTAATGTTAATTGCCATAGATAGACATATAGCCAGAAAAACAAATAATTTGGGATCTCTAATTTAAAACAAACCCCTACAGAGATTACAACAATTAATGAACAAGGATTTATCATTGAGTGGATTCATAAGAAAGGATTAAATATATTACCAGTATTAGAACATGTGTGATATTTGAGAAATCTGTAAGAAAATCATAGTGCATTGACAAATTATGCTTTCTATCCCATACCTTCATATTAGAGTTTTTACGATCATACAGGATTACATGAACACCAGGAAAATGTTCATAAATCATTTTATTTTGGAAAATATTTTCTGGTATGCGTGGTTTGGGCATCTAGGAGACTCTTAAAAGCATTGACAACATGAAACATATATAATGTAAGAAGCACTACCTTTTTGCAGTCATAATTTTGATCTTTCCCATTGTCAGTGGGAAGACCATCAACCTTTTGAAAATTCACTTGGTGGAGTGCGTGGGCAAAAGCATACACAGCGTTGTATATGTCATAACTCCCTTCAATAAAGGCCATGTCAAAAGTATGTGCCATTAGCCATTCCAATGAGTGATTAGATGAGCAGTTCTTCAGTGTCTTACACTCAGATGCTGAGACTTCACAGTTAAAGTGCATCCATTCCAACTTTCCCAGAAGTTCATCTGAGTATTTCAAAGGGTTCAATGTCTGGACAAAACTTTTAAAACCAGAAATCTCACGATGGTGGTGTCCAAAAACAAATGCCCCATATAAGCTATTAAATGTGAAGTCTTTCTCGCTAGGAGTGAAATGCAGTTGTGAGGTGGTGATCCATATTCTCTGCATACCTAGAGATTCCCACATTCTAAAGCTCATAGCTAAAGTAGTGTCTGTGTCACCATAAACGATAACAACGTTTGTGGATGATGTCATGATTTGGTTGGAATACACTTCAGCTCTTGACATGTATAACTGCATGTTGACTGGGATCATGCTGACAAAGGAAAAGCAGACTGTAGTTTTTTCCATCTCTTCTCTCAAATAGGAGAGAAATTGGATACCTTTATCATTATCTGAGATGGCCAACCCTACCCAGTTCCAACCAAAATGAATTATGAATGAGACCATGGCAAGGGCTAGAGATGTATCATCAGAGGCCATCTGATATAGATAGGGAAATTTTTCATGATCGCTCAGGAAAGGATGAAAGTTTCCATAAGTAATCTGAAAGAACTAGAACACAGGAAGCCGTATGAGATACAAGGTATTCCTAAGAACTTATAAACACAATTTTCTGCTGTTTTCTAGAAATCTCAGCAAGATATTATTTCTTCCCTCATCCCTGTATCATACAAGAACAGGCAGAAGCCCCATCAAGACTTGGAATAGTATCCTTGAACTATATAATTTGGCTCAGGCCTAGTAAGGTCATGGTAGCACCGAGAGATATATGATTTCATGAGCTCCCACCATTCCCCAAATACAGACACACATACATACATGCACACAAACACACTCACAAACACAAACACAAGCACACACATGCACTTACCTGCTGAAATAAGAAATGGCTTAGAATTATATGAAGTGTCACAGTTGTTAACCAATTTAGTCCTGTAAGTGCCATTGCACACTTGATGTGTTCCTTACAGATATAATTAGGGATAATTTCATGATTTTGTAAAGAGAAATGAATGAAATCTTTGGACATGGATTCCCAATCACAGCTGTATGCTGAGAATATAAATATGAGAGACATATTTGGCAAAAGATTAGGATTCCTGTTGACTTCATTCATGGAAAATGCCAAGGCCAGAGCATACTTGTGGTTTTCGGTATGCATTCTGTAAAAGGTTACATGGTTTATAAGGACAGCAATTTACAGATATCATTTGCAGTCAATACAAAGACAATGCTGCACTGGGTTGTATTGCCCCCACTTCCTGAAGTTTGAAATGACCTGTGTAATATGGTTGAGATGATACAAGAAATTAGAAGCTCATAAAACCTTTAAATGTTCATGAAAGGTCACAAATGAGAGATAAAGTTTTCATGTTCGCACACAGAGGGTTTTTCTTCCCTTGTTTTTGAATGTTTGCTAAGAAGATTAAAAAAAAATCATTAAATGCTAGGGCCAAACAGTAAAAATGGTCACATATTCATTTGAAATTAGTGAGAAATATGTAAAATACATGGTATATGTGATCCACTAAGTTTCTGGTATTTTTATGAAACTGCATTGGCTAAGGCAGTGGAAGAATGACAGAAGAGTTCACAGAAGTCTTCTATGGCAACACTTGTCTCATGTAGTGAAAATAAATTTTCATTAGGAACCAATATATTTATCATATCCCCCACATAATCATCCTAACCTTAAATGTTCTTTCTTTCTAAAATTCAGTTGCAATGGAATAATACTGTTTTTGAAAAAAATAATTATTGTCTATTCAAAATTATTTCAAAACATCTGACTGATAAACATAAAATATGTTACTTCATTATTACTTTTTAAACTATGAGTTAAATATCTGTATTTCAGTTAGAAACTGTATATCTTTGGTATCTTTATATATAATACATGATGCTTTAGAATATTCTTTATGAATACACAGGAAAAAAAGATGTCTTCAAATTTTTCCATAACACAGTACAGAAATTTGAGACTAGTATTTGTACAAATCAAACAGAAATTCCTTCACAGTAGACATTAAGAAATATAAAGTACTTGAGTGATCAGAATGGCTTTGTTGTCTAAAGTGCTGTGTCTGAAGAAAAATTATCACAAGTCTACAAAATCAAAATGAGGATAGTGCACACTCTGCTAAAATATGCAAATGCTATATTAAATAACAGAGAGGTAAAGAGGGAAGACACATGTTCCTTATATAATGGGAGAGATGAGCTAGTAGATAAATCCTCTTTTCTTATTCTTTAGTATTGTGAACTATAATATGCCACTGTTGTCACCATAATGAAAAGGGAGGTAACTAGTCACCACTATTAGTATTATTATCATTTTTCAAAGAATGCAAACATATTCTTTATAGTCAATACATTACGTTTTTATTCTACAGAGAGAGTGAAGAACTGGACTTTGTAAGATCTAAAAGCCAGTGAATTTGTTTGTATAGATCTAAATATGAAGTTCACAGATGACAGATCTCTTATATCAATTCTTGATGCATCTACAGCACATAAACCGGGACTACATGGAGGAAATTTAAGAAAGTAACTGAATATCAATATGAAAGCTCTGCACAGATAGGTGTGTGTCAAACATTGGTGGCCCTAGCACATCCACTAGAGACTACACTCTAATGAAAGGACCACCAGCAGATTATATGGCCATTTGCCTAAACATATGAAGGATAAACACATAGAAAATTTATGGAGATTCTTTCGAAACGATACCATTGGCTACTCTACTATGGAAACTTTCGAGTAGAGGAATATATGTGGTAGATAAAAGCCAAGAGTTGTTTTATTGCTCAGTTTCTATCCCTGTAATTCAGAAGCTGATGGAAAAATATATACCCCAGGTCACTTTTAGGTGATAATACAACATTAACTATTTAATAGAATTTGGAGTTCTTTCTTGTTTTGTAGGTTGACAATGTAGGCCAAAAGACTCATAACACTGCTTTGCTCCTCATCCTCAGTAGTCTCAGGAAATATTCATGATGAAATTTACATGGAAAATACAAAAGCACTTCCTGTATATTCAAAATATGACTTAAATATTCTTTACCCACAGGCCATTGTACTGCTAGTATAAGGAAGGTGCAACATCTTCCCAGGTTTCTACTTTCATATTCATTCTGCTTCATTCTCCAAAAGCACCTGGGGTAAACAAAACCATCCACAAGCAGTAGAATGTTGAAAAGCAAGAAGACTAAAATCAAGGTGAACATATTTTTCCTTCTCTGAGCCTGGGCAGTGTGGATTTTGAAGAGCTATGCAAATCAGCAAATCCAACAGATACCAATGTATCCCCATGTACTATTATTACTGTGGCCAAGGAAGATACTATATCTGCATTCATGTTTCCCTTTTTACAGGTGTTTCATTACCCCTGGAGGAATCATTTACATTCTCTCCTGAGGATCTTCATTTGATGTCCACTGTGCATGAGATAAACTTGGTTGATAAATATAGATGAGGATGTTGCAGATTGATGGATGACATCACACATGCTTGTTGAAATTAAGGTCCCTGGAAAGATTTCACTTTGTGAAAATTTGGTCTCAGTACTGCTCAAAATCTGTTTATGTGAACACCTTAGAAAATATCAATGGATTTTGTTAGTTGGTCTACCATGAGACATGCATTAATGGGTCAAGAAGGACTCACAAAGTCTGATGTCATAGTTACACACTGACCATTGTCACACAAATCCCATGGCAGGCATAAGAAGACTCATGTTTAGAGCATTTGATATCCACTGAGAATGCAGTATGGACATTCATACATCAGTGACAGGTACAGAATATCTAACAAAAAATCTGCTTACATTGTCTTGGGAATCATAAATGACACATCCAGAAATATTCTGAATCCTGCTGTATCCAAAACTATCTGGAACATTACAGAACCACAGTTTACTTACAAATTAAATATTACTTTAAAAATATTCATCATGATACAGAGAGAATGCTAGACATGTCTGCCTCATTTCAAATACCATATAAGACCTAGCACTCATATTCCCAATTACTATTAATGAGACACTAAGGAGAATATTTGAGTTCTAAAACATGATTTCCAAATCTGACCCTCAGTTCTCACAGATCAATATGTGGTTTTGACCAGTTTCTTGGATTCTTTGATTTTCCTACACTGATTTTGCTAATTTTACATTCTAGCAATTTCTGTGAAGAACTCTTACATTAGTATTTTAGAAGCAAATATTAAGTGTCAAATGAACATGTATTTAATTTACACACAAACTAATCTTATATAATTTTCTTAGCCATCTAATATTGATTATATTTTAGAACCTGTAGTGCCAGTGGGAGCATCTACTGATATTGATATATCGAGACTCTGTCTGTGTGTATGGACTGCAGATGAAGCAGGAAAAAACAATATAAGCAATTCTTTGTTGTGTGTTGTGATGTGCCATGAATTAACATTTCACATGAGGCATAAGAGCTTGTTTTTTTCCATTTTGCTGTAAATTTAATTAATAACATTTTTCATGTCCATGAACCAGAACCACGGTCCCAGGAGGCTAGTTATGGATGTAGAGAGATGTGAGGTGAGGAGTTTTTCATGGTAAAGCAATGCACAAACAGCTCTCATGAGTTCAGATGTAATTTCCAGTATTCCAGATTCAACATTGTATCCAGTTTTATCTGTATGGAATAATCATTTAATTTTAAATGAATATATATCATAATATGTTTTATTATGGCACATTCACAGATATGTAGCATGGACTTTGCGAGGTTTTGCATATCTGTCACGTACATTGCTTGCTCCTCATACAACTCATTCCTTTTCTCAATTCAAAAGTCTCTTTCTCAATTTATGACATTTGTGTTGAATTTGTGAGAGAAATGTGATAGTTTCTTTTGTGTTTTCCCCCACTGGATTCACATGGCATCCTATCTCCAAATCCTCTGTGTCTTTTAATTCTCAAAAGTACCTCTCTTACTTGCTACATGTAAAAAAAGATGTGTGTATGCTTATGTACATAAAAATATACATTTACTGACTTCTGTGCATGCAACCTTCCTTGCCTCTTGGTAATAAAGTCTATTACATCAACAAAGTTGATATTTTTTTATTTGTTCCTGGATTCATTTCACAACAATTTTATTGAGTATGTTAGTATCAAGATTCATAAGAGAAATTAGTCTATAAATCTCCTTCTTGGTTAGGTCTTTCTGTTGCTTGGGTATTATGGTGACTGTAGTCTTATAATTGAACAATGTTTCCTCAGTTTCTCTTGTTTGGGATAATAAAGGAATAATGGTGTTATATTTTTGTACATCTCAAAGTATTCTGTCATAAATTTGTAGGCCTGTGTCACTTTTGGTGGTGTTGTGAAAATTTTACTCAGTTTTTCTATTACACTATGGGCTAGAGTTCAGTGTAAGTTATTATTCTCCCTTTCTTTAATTTTAATAACTGATACAAATTCAGAAAAATATCCATGTATTTCAGATTTTATATTTGGTGTATTAAATGGTTTTAAAGTATGTCTTCATGATTATTTCAACTTTCTTTGTGTCTACTTGTAACCCAACCATTTCATTCTTATTTTGTAATTTGAATATGGTCTCTCCACATATCATTAATTTGGAATATTTCATGATCATGTTGATTTTCTTTCACTGATACTCTTTTTATTAATATCTTTGTTTTTATTTTATTGATTTAATCTCACAGCTTGATTATTACTTTCTGTCCTTTCCTCTTTGGTATGATTATTTTTTTTTTATTCTAAAGTCTTCTTGAGTATTGTTAAATTTGTACTGCCAAATTACTTCTTTTTGTTTTATTTTGTGTTTTTTTTTTGTGCTATGATGATGGTTTTTTGTTTTGTTTTTGTGGGGTTTTTTTTGATTACTTAATAAAAATGGGTTTGTTGTGTAGCCTTTACTTTTCTGGAACTAGTTCTGTAGACTAAGCTAGCCTCAAAATTACAGATATCCTCTTGCTTCTGCCTCTCACATACTGAGATTAAATTAATTTGCTACTACCTCCCAGAATAACTTTCCTCTTTCAGTAGCTATCACAATGGTGACCAAAGACTTTGTATATGCTGTGTAAACATTTTCATTGAATTCTAAAAGTACTCCTCATTTATTTAATTTTGTCTTGATCCATTTTTTATTCTGTAGAGAATAATTCAGTTTCCATGAGTTTACATTATTTCTGAAGTTAATGTTTATACAGCTGAAATCCATCATAACTGATAGGATACAATGAAGCTATTTTTTCAATTTCCTTGAATGTGTTATGACTGCCTTTATATCTGAATATTTAGTCAACTTTTGACTAAATTTTATAAGAAGCAGAGAACAATATTGACTATGCATATTTCAAGGAAAATACAGTAAATACCTTTTTGGTTCATTTGGTTTTCACAGTTTGGCAACTTCAGTATTTCTCTGCTTCATTTTTGGGTGGATGACATGACCGTTAGTGAAAGCTGAGTATTGACGACTACCACTATCCATGTTTAGGGTATATGTGGGGCAAGTGGAACCCCGTCACCAGACAAAAACTTGGAATGTTAAATGGATTTAGAAACCCATGCATTTTCATTTCTGAGACCAGTATGTTTTTCCTCTGCTCCTTAACCATTTCTTTTCCTGGAGCATGTAAACACAACACCCCACATGTAGATCCCGAGCACTTGTCTCATAACACAGAGGTATCTAGATAGGCTGGTCTGAGGGTTTAGCCAATGAGCTTCCAAGTTTAGACATTCATTCCTGTAAAATGTATTTAATCCCTGGTCCACACTAAGTAAGTTGTATGTACCCATTGTCAATGGCAAACAATGAATAAGCAGGACATACAAGCAAGGTCTGCTTATCTTATTAAGAACTGTTGTGGAGGAAGCATTAGTCATACAGAACCATGCCACCTCCTGCAGAAGTCTCCAAGTCCTACCAGCTCTCAGACATTTGCTACTAACCAAAGCAGGAGTCCCCCCTCAACCATTCCCGAGTTTATCCTCTGTTTATACTCTATAAATGCAACTTCAAATATGATTTGCTGCAGGATGCAGGTGGCTTAATTTGGATGGCCAATGAAGAACAAGGGGTAGAAGAAACA
The DNA here is from genome assembly GCA_019843965.1 of Rhynchomys soricoides. Classification (NCBI taxonomy): domain Eukaryota; kingdom Metazoa; phylum Chordata; class Mammalia; order Rodentia; family Muridae; genus Rhynchomys; species Rhynchomys soricoides. The sequence goes on along the minus strand of JADRCH010000849.1, from coordinate 199,761 downwards.
AAAGATGTGTATGATGAGCAAGATATAGGTAAGACTGCGATTATTGGCCTTAACTATGGCAGTGGTATGGTGCTTCACAAAGATGCCATGAACCACAGCTGTGAACGCAGAGAAGCATAAGGCCATCAAGGAAAGAGCCATCCCCCGGGATCTTCATAGGTCAGAAAGAGAAGAGCTTTATGAATGCAGTGATTCTGCTTTACAATATCATACTGGTCTTCTGGACCCTTGACACACTGATCTAAATCTGATGGAGAAATACAGGTATCATTAGTGCAGCTTTACTAATTTTATTGAGAGGATATTTCATTTAAGAATGTGGAAGAAATCTTGTCATATATGAATCTGGTTCTGAGAATGCAGTTAAAGGGGATTCCCACACAAAATAATTATTTCAATTTTTTAATACTGATTGTCTTCATGAGGATTATATGCAAAAATCAATTTTGTCTATTTTACTATCCTTTTTTAAAAAAGATTTGTTTTTATTTATATGAGTACATTGTAGCTGTCTTCAGACACACCAGAAGAGGGCATCGGATCCCATTACAGATGGTTGTGAGCCACCATGTGGTTGCTGGGAATTGAACTCAGGACCTCTGGAAGAGCAATCAGTGCTCTTGACTGCTCAGCCATCTCTCCAAACCCCTATTTTACTATCTTGATGAGATCATTTATCATACTATTACAAAGCACAGATAGTACAGTACATTATGAATACTATGCTGAAAATACTTACATTAATGAACTCACAGAAGCTAAATTCACTAAGTATATTTTTGCTGAGTGTATTTGAAATCACAGATGTCTTGGATTCAGTTTTTCCTGAGGTCTTTTTCTCTTATATGAATGCTGTCCCATGAAGAAGATATCTTCAAGACAGGAAAATTGAATTAGGAGCTATAAAGAAAACAGAAAGTGAGGGAATCCTGTAGATGAAAAACCTAGGGAAAAGAACAGGCACAAGAGATCCAAGCATCACCATCAGAATACAAGAAGTGGAAGAGTGATTCTCAATTGTAGAAGTTACAATAGAAGAAATTGATGTATCAGTCAAAGAGAATGATAAATCTAAAATATGCCTACATAAAACATCCAGGAAATCTGAGTGACCATGAAAAGACCTAACCTAAGAACAATAGTAATGGAATAATTTGAAGAGTCACAGCCTAAAGGACCAGAAACAATTTTGAAAAATACCATAGAAGAAATTTTTCCAACCTGAAGAAAAGATGCCTATATGCAAACAAGAAACTTAATGAAACCCAATTAGATTTAATAAAAGAAAAAATCCTCCTGCCACATAATAATCAAAATACAATATCTAGGGAACAAAGAAAGAATATTAAAAGTGGCAAGGGGCATAGGCCAGGAAACATTCAAAAGCAGACCTATCAGTATTACACACAACATCTAAACATAGACTCTATGAGAAAGAAGCACCTAGTCAGAGACCTTGCAACCTCTAAAAATCCACAGATGTCAACATAGTCTACTATACCCCTAAAAATTCTCAATCACCATATATCTATAAAACGAGATATATAAAGACAAATCCAAATTTAAACAATATCTATCCAAAATCTAGCAGCACAGAAAATACTAGACAAAAATTCCAACCCAAGAAGGATAACTCCTTCCAAAAATACCTCAGGAGATAAATAATTTTTTACAGACAAAACAAGGGAAGCACACACAAGTACACACACACACACACACACAAATCCCAAAACAGTAAGAATTAACAATGACTGTTCAACAACATATCTCAAAATCAGTGGACTCAATTTCTGCTTTCTGCCCCCAAGCCCCCCAAAAAAACCACAGGCTAAGAGAATGGATGGGAAAACAGGATCCATCATATTGCTGCATATAAAAAAACATACATCTGCAATAAAATAGTCACTAATCTCAGACTAAAGTGCTAGAAAAAAGAGTCCCAGGCAATAGGACCACAAAAGAAAGCTGAAGTAGCCATTTTAATATCTAATAAATAGACTTTCCACCAGAATTATTCAAAAGAGACAGAGCAGAATACTCAGCAAATGAAAAATCTACAAATATAATATGTCAGTTCTGAACATCTAGGCCACAAACAGAAGTGCAATCAAAATCAGAAAAGAAATGTTGGTAAAACTTAAATCACATATCTAACCCTACACATTAATAGTGAGAGATTAAGAACTCTATTCTCAGCAACCTATTGGTCATCCACACAAGAAATAAATATAGAAATAATGAAACTACCAGGTCTATGAATCAAATGGACCTAACAGATAACTACAGAATATTTCACCCAAATAAAAAGGAATGTCTTCCTCTCAGCACCTGATTGATCCTTCTCCAAAAATGACCATATAGTTCCCAAAAAAATAAGTATCAGCAAATATAAGAAAACTGAAATAATTCTTATATCTTATCAGACCACCATGCACCACACTGGGACTTCAACAAGAACATAACACCAGAAATTCTATAGAATCATGGAAATTGAACAAGTATCTACTCAATGATATCTGGGTCAGGGAAGAAATAAAGAAACTAAAATCTTTGTAGACTTAATTAAGGCACAACATACTCAAAATTAGGAGACACAAAGAAAGCAGTACTAATGAGGAAAGTTCACAGAATTAAGTACCTCCAGGAAGAAATTAGACCATTTTCATAGTAGTAAAATTTAAAAGTACACCTGAAACTTCCAGAAAAAAAGTAGCAAGCACACTACAGAAGAGTAGAAGACAAGAAATGATCAAAATAGAAGGAAACTGAGGAAGATATCAGAAGATGGGAAGATCTTTACACTCATGAATCAGTATGATAAACATTGTAAAGTAGGTCATGTTACCAAAAGCAATCAAGAGATTCAATGAAATTACCATCAAAACTCCAACATGGTTCTTTGAAGATCTTGACAAACGAGTTCTCAAATTCACATGTAAAAGCAAAATACCCAGGAGAGCTAAAAAATACTGAACAATAAAAGAATTTGTAAAGGAATTACCATCCTTAAGTTAACCATCATTACAGAGCAATCTTAGTAAAAATTGTATGGTATTGGTACAGGGACAGACAGGGTGATCAAAGCAATAAAACTGATTTATCAGAAATAAACCCACATACCTATGGACACTTGTTTTTTTGAAAAATAAGGAAAACCATTGAATGAAGAAAAGAAAGTATCTTCCACAAATGATGCTGGTCTGACTGGATGTGTTCATGTAGAAAAATGCAAATAAATTCATACTGATCATGCTGCGCAAAACTCAAGTTCAAGTGTATCAAAAACCTCAACATAAAACTAGATACTCTAATTCTAATAGAACAGAAAATAGTCAATAGGCTTGAACTGCTTGGTAGGGGTGCCAACTTGCCTAAGAGAATATTAATAACCAAATTCTTTTTATTTTGCACAAAATTAAATTTTTAATAGAAACAATAGATTTACTTAATAGAATTACCATTTGAAAATATATTGTCATTTGCATATAAAATCTCCAAAATCTAATCCATTGATATTATTACTCTAAAAACTCGAGTACAGTTCTTTACTGTCAGAAGCTACTTTTGTTTTTCCAAAAAAGTTACACAGAAAGAAACAAGAATAGCTAAAACATATTGACAAGGTAGGTGTATTGACTTTTCCCAGTGGTAAAGTTATAGCACGAAGCTACATTCATCAAAAGATAGTGTGTTTGATGGCAAAGCCTCACAGTACTTGGAAGAGAACGGGGAACTCAGAAACAGACTTATGTAAGTATGTGCAACAGATTGTGTGTGTGTGTGTGTGTGTGTGTGTGCGCGCGCGCGCATACACGTGTGTACACTGTAGATGGAACCCAGCCCGTTTTGCATACTAAGCATATGGTCTACCATTTTAGTATATTCCTATCCCATGAACAATGGATTTTCTTTTAGAAGAATGCAAACTTGCCAGTGGAGGAATAGTGGTAGACACAGGCAAATAAAAAGGAGGGGGAGAAAAGACTGTAGGACTGGAGGGGGTGAAGGACACCAAGCGAACACAGCCCACTGAATCACCTAAGTAGGGCTCACTTGTGCTTACAGAGACAGCAAGCACAGGGCCTTCATGGGTCTACACCAGGTCCTCTGCATATATGTTATGGCTATTAGCTGGGTGTTTCGTGGGATTTTTAACAGTGGGAGTGGGTAACTCTTTTGCTTGCTCTTGGGACGCTTTCCCTTCTATTGGGTTGCCTTGTCTGGCCTTGATATGAGGGCTTTTGTCCTTTCTTATTTTATCTTTGTTTTTTCATATTGGAGGCATGCTCTTCTCTGAAGGAGAAGGAGGGAGAGTGGATCTTGGGTAGAGAGCAGGTGGGGGAGGATGGGAGGAGTGGAGGATGGGAAATTGGGGTCTGGATATATTATATCAAAGAAGATCCACAATTAATGAATAGGGGATCTTTCAGTCTTCTAAGGTCACCTTTTATTTCTTTCTTTGGAAACTTGAAGTTCTTGTCATACAGACCTTTAACTTGCTTGGCAGTACTAACATAGTAAAAACGGCCCTCTTACCAAAACCAATCTACAGGTTCAATGTAATCCACATAAAAAAATCACAACACAAATCTTCACAGAGATAGAAAGAGCAATTCTAAAATTCATCTGGAACAACAACAACAACAACAACAAACAGTATAGTGAAAAACATTCTCAAAAATAAAAGAAATTCTGAGGGAATAATCATCTTTGAACTCAAGCTGTGCTGCAAATCAATAGTGATAATGCCCATGGTATTGGTACAGAGACAAGCAGGTAGATCAATGAAATAAATTCAAGACTCAGTAATAAACGCACATGTACATCTATTGTCACTTGAACTTTGTCAAAGATGTCAAAAGGATTCAGTGAAAAGAGTCAGCATTTTCAACAAATGGTGCTGGTTTAACTGGCAGTCGACAGGTAGAAGACTGCAAATTGACCCATTCTTATCTCCTTGTATAAAGATCAAATAAAAGTGGATCAAGTTCCTCCACATAAAATCATATACTCTGAATCTAATAAAAAAGAAAGTGGTAAAGAGCCTCGAACACATTGGCACAAGGGAAAATTTCATGAACAGAACACCAATGGATTATGCTCTAAGATCATCAATTGACAAGTGGGACCTCATAAAATAGAAAAGTTTTTGTAAGGCAAAGGACATGGTAAATAGAACAAATCAGCAACTCACAGACTGGGAAAAGATCTTAACCAGCCCTACATCCAATAGAAAACTAATATCCAAAATATACGAAGAACTCAAGAAGTTAGACTGCCAAATAATCCTATTAAAAAAAAAAAAAAGATTTCTCAACTGAGGAATCTCAAAATGCCAAGAAGCCAAAGAAATGTTCAGCATCCCTAGTCATTAGGGAAATGCAAAGCAAAATGACCCTGATATTCCACTTCACAACAATCAGAGTGGTTAAGATCAAAAACTCAGATGACAACACATGCTGATAAGGATGTGGAGAAAGAACATTCCTCCATTGCTGTTAGACCTGCAAGCTAGTAAAACCATCTTGGAAATCCATGTGGAAGCTCCTCAGAAAATTAGAAATAGTTCTACTGAAGACCCAACTATACCACTCCTGGGTATGTATCCAAAAGCTGATACAACATATAACAATAACATACGCTCTACAATGTTTATTGCAGCTTTATTTATAATAGCCAGAAGCTAGAAATGACCAAGATGTCCCTCAGTAGATGAATTGATAGAGAAAATGTGGTTTATTTACACAATGGAGTACTACTCAGCTATTAAAACAATGACTTCATGAAATTTGCCGGCAAATACATGGAACTAGAAAATATCATCCTGAGTGATGTAACCCAGAGCTCACTTTCACTCATGGAATGAATCACTCATAAGTGGATATTAGTCCCAAAGTTCAAAGTACTCATGATACAACCCACAAATTATAGGGAGCTTAAGAAGAAGGAAGACCAAAGTGTAGGTGCTTCAATACTACAATGAATGGGAACAAAATAATCATGGGAGGTGGAGGGAAAGACCTGGGAGTGAGAGAGGAGGGATAAGAAAAAGAGGGCAGGATCAGGTATTGGAAGAGACAGGAGAAAGGTACAAAGAGTCAGGAAATCAAATAGAAATATGTTGAAGAGAGAACTCATTGATGGCATGGGTGACAGCATATGCAGCATTGTATATATCATGAGTGCCATCACTCAAGGCAATGTTAAAAGTCTCTACCATTAGATATTCCAATGATGCACTGAATAAGCAGTTCTTCAGTGTCTTACAGTTAGGTGCTGCAATTTCATGATTAAAGTACAGTCACTCTATCTTTACCAGATATTCATCTGAATATTTGAAAGGGTTCAATATCTACACAAAGTGTTTAAAACCAGAAATCTCACCGTGGTGGTTTTAAAAGATTCCCATGGAGTTTGATAAATATGAAGTCTATCTTGCTAGTAATGACATCTCTCTGTAAGGTGGTGATCCATATTCTCTGTATACCTAGATTTCTCACATTCTAAATCTGAAAGTAAGAGTACTGTTTGTATCACCATAAATGATAACAACATTTGCAGATGATGACAAGATTTGGTTGTAATACACTTCAGCTCTTGCCATGTATAAATGCATGTTGACTGGGATTATGTTTACAAAGGCAAAGCAGATTTTATTATTTTCCATCTCTGTTCTCAAATATGTTAGAAATTTGATACCCTGGTCATTGTCTGAGATGGCCAACTCAATCCAGTTCCAACTGAAATTAATTATGAAGGAGTCCAGGGCCAGGGCAACAGAACTTACCTTGGGGGCCATCTGACACAGACAGGAAAATTGTTCATGGTAATTTAGGACAGGATGGAAAGGTCCGTGAGAAAGCTGAAGGAACTAGAACACAAAGAAAAGCATGATGTAGAATGTGTTCATAGAAATGGGTAGATAATTTTCTGCAAAATATTCTAGAAAACGCCCTCATCTGTTATATTTCTCCTAGTCTCTGTTTCAAACAAGAAAATGTGGAATCCCCATCAAGTGTCTGAATACAATCCTAGCACTGTTTTAAATGACATAAACACAGAATGGCTAGGCTTTTTACGTTGTTCTTAAGGCACCAAGGAGACCTTATTTCATGAACTCCCACCTTACAAAAATCTTACCTCTTGAGATTTGTAAAGGTCCAGGTATGTCCGAAGTATCACAAGTACCACAGATGGTTCCCAATTTGGTCCAATATACACATGGTCTCATCCTTACAAGCATAATTAGGGAAAATATCATGATTTTCTACAGACCCATGAATGAGGGTTCTTAACTGTGAGTGACTTTTACAACTGCAAAATGGGAATTCAGTTGCTAAAGACTTATTTGGTAAAAGATCAGGGTTCCTATTGACTTCATCCATGAAAAAAGTCAAGGCCAGAGCAAACTTGTGATTTTCAGAATTTGTGCTGTAAAAGGTTAGAGAATTTCTTATGTGAAGAGATCTACAGAGTTCACTTGTAGGCAAAATAATGAATATCTTGAAGAGGATGGTATTGCACCCATCCCTATGAGTTGCAACACATAACATGTGTAATAATTTTCAGATGACATAAGATGATGTAATCTGGCAAACCATTAGAAGTTCAAGTGAGCTCATCTCCCTTAAAGATGTGTTCCATTATGGTGTTTGTTTGTTATAAAGGTAAATATATTTTCAAATATATCAAATATTAAAAGTGTTCATGTCTTCCTTTGAAATTACTGAGAAATATATAAAATAAATGTGATGTAAGGACCATAGAATTTTTGGTATTTCCATATCAAATTATAAGGCTGAGATGGAATGATTGATGAGTGCACAGTAGTCTTTCTCGGGCACAATTTGGCTCTTTTACTTACAATTAATTTTATAAAGTGGGAAATATAGTTAACATATCCCCTTATAGTCGTACTCCTGTAATTTGGCCTTCTTTCTAGTTTATTTAATACAAATAAAACATCATTTTGTGAATATTTATTTTTAAATAATTATATTTGGAGAAATACGTATGTCGGTGTGTATCTGTGATTATATAAACAGGCAATGTTCATTTAGGCCACAAATGTACAGAAGATACTGTGCTTTTGAATGATATTTTTTCATAGAAGTCTGTCCTCAAACACATAGGGATAGTCCTGATCCAGGTCTTAAATACAGTGATTAAGGGCATGCCATATATACCCAGAATTGTTAACCTACTTCTTAATTACAAAGGTAATTGATATATTCATAAAGGGTATAAGTCAGTGATATAATTTTTCTTTTAGAAAACAGTTTTCACTAATTTCTGAGGTACACTATAACAACAATACCATCCTACTGATAACTAAAACATCTGAAAATTGCAGAGACATTTTTATACCCCAGTTATACATGTTTGTAAACTAAAAGAATATAAAATGAAAAATATTCAGGGTGTGTTTTGCTATAAAAATGAGCTATAAGTCAGATGTAATTGCATAATACCATTTTTGCATTATGTTTATGAGAAAAATAATAACTATCTCTTCCAAATCTTTTCAAATTGTCTGACAAAGAAATAACAAATATGTTCCTCCATTTTCAAGGATTCACTCCTATGAATATGATCTGATTCGCCTTAGAATTTGTACATATGTAGTGTCTTTATATATAAAAGTAAACACTTTGGAACATTATCTTATCAACAAACAGAAAATATGATGCCTTTTAAAATTTCAGTAACAAGAAACACAAATTCAATACTAGAACTGGTTAAATTCATGTTATTTGCCACTAACTCATTAAAACTAAACATTAAAAGCATTGAATTATTTGAGCTGTCAATGGCCTGGTCTTCTAAAGATTGTTTGAAGACAATTTTCAGGAATCCATAAAATCAAAATTGTATAGTGCTCACATTGTTAACATATGCACCTATAGTTAATGAGATTTCTGAAAGAAACATAAGTATTAAATATAAAATATGTACAAGGATAAATAACTTAGACTTAACAAGAGAACAAACATGTTCTTTACATAATGGCAAGGATGAACTTATAGGTATCTCCTGTATCCCTATTTTCAAGTGTTTCCAGCTATCAAATGCCACCTGTCAGCTTTGCAAGTGTTATGGGAAGAAAGTATCACAACTATTAAAAAACTAAACTTTTCAAATAATGCAAACATATCACTTATAAACTATACATTCCTTCCTCATTCTTAAGAGGCAGTAAGGTATTGGTCTTTGTAATACTTAAAAACAAGTGTTTATATATGTACAGCAGTGAAGTATGGAGAGAAATTAGGAGGTTCACAGTGGACAGATCTCTTACTTCAATGTGCAATGCACACTCTGAAGGTATAGAGTGATGACATGCAGGGAATTTGAGGTAGTAACTGATTATCTATGTGAAAGTACCACTGAAAGGTTTGGTAACAACATTAGTGTCCCAAGACATGCACTAGGAACTATATACTGTAGGAAGGACAATCATCAGACTCAACAACCATTTGGCTGCACACACCTAGGATAAAACTCATTATAATTTTGTGAAGACTCTTTTAAGAAGATATCACTGGTTACTGTGCTATGCAACCTGTCAAGAGGAGAGACTTAAGTGATAGATTAATGTAGAGTTGTTGGTTTTTTAACTCAGCTATCATCTTATCAGTAGAAGGGCAACTTGAAAAATACACTCTGGGTCATTTTAAATTTGCAAAATATTATTGAGTCTCTAAAAGTATATGGTTGTGTTTCTGGGATAGCAGGTATGGTAAACAGGACAGAAGACTCATAGAATTGTCCTACTCACCATCCTTAGAACACTTGGAAAATATGGATGATGGCATTTACAAGGAAACTATGAAAGCATGTACCGTGTATTGAGAATATTGTCGAATTACTCTTGCTCCAACAGTCATTTCATTTCTCCAAGTCTGAAGACACAACCTTGTTTTAGGTTTCCATCCTTCTCTTCATTCTGCTTCATTCTCCAAACACACCTGGGATGACTTAAACTGAACACAATGAGTGGAATACTCAGGAGCAAAAAGAAAAAATCAAAGTGAGCATAGTTTTACTGCTCTAAGCCTGGGCAATAAGAATGGCGAAGTTCCATACAGATCAGCAAATCAAAGATGCACCTATATACTCCAATCGGGTTTTCTTTCTGTGGCTAAAGTAGAGGTTACCTGTGCATTTATGCTTTCTTTTTCCAAGGGTTTGCACTCCTTTGGAAGCATTTTTGACAGTTTTCTTGGGGCTCTGCATCTGATGACCACAGCACATGTGAAAACTGGTTAATAAATAGAGGTGAAGTTGGGTTAGCTAGATCCATGCTATCACCATGTTTTTGAAAATTAAGGTCCCAGGAAGGATGCCAATTTGGAAAAATGTGGTTCCAAGACTGCCTCAAAATTATGTTAATGGATTTTGATAGCATTAATCATTCAAGACTATCTCACAAAGTCAGAGTTCATAGTTAAACTGTGGGAAAATTGTCACAAATTTCCTGCAAGTGAAAAAATGGGCCGGGCAGTGGTGGCGCACGCCTTTAATCCCAGCACTTGGGAGGCAGAAGCATGTGGATTTCTGAGTTTGAGGCCAGCCTGGTCTACAGAGTGAGTTCCAGGACAGCCAGGGCTAAACAGAGAAACCCTGTTTTGAAAAACCAAAAAAAAAAAAAAATTGGCCTTCTAGTTCAAAATTATGAAATGCCCTGAAAATTTGTGGACTATGCTAGCGCAGTGACATGTACTGAATAGCTATGCACAGCCTGTGCTCCCATTGCCTTGATAAAAAAAAAATTGAAGCCAAATTCAACCAGCCCTGCATCTCTGGGATGAAGCCTACTTGATCTTGATGGATGATGTCTTTGATGTGTTCATGGATTCTGTTTTGGAGTATTTTAATGAATATTTTTAAATCAATGTTCATAAGTGAAATTGGTCTGAAATTCTCTTTTTTTGTTGAATCTTCGTGTGATTTAGATATCAGGGTGACTGTGCCTTAATAGAATGAGTTTGGCAGTGTTCTTTGTTTCTCACTATTTGTGGAATACTTTGAGGAGTATAGGAATTAGCTTTCCCTGGAAGTCTGGCAGAATTCTGCCCTAAAACCTTCTGTCCCTAGGCTTTTGTTTTTTGTTGCTGTTGGGAGAAATTAATGACCATGAGTATTTCTTTAAGGCTTCTGGGGCTGTTTAAATAGGTTACCTGGTCTTGATTTTTGAGAAAATTGTCCATTTTGTCAAAATTTTCCAATTTTGTGGATTAGAGAATTTTTCAATATTTACTGGGAGATTTAAATTAGCTTAGACCTGATTTGAAAATTTCTACATGTTTTGAGGGGTGATCCTGAAGTAATCTCTGCTAATTAACACCTCTAGGAAGACAGACTTGGCATAATGTGGAGCAAGCTATTGAGCAATAGCTTGTGCAGTATATAAACTATGCTCAAGGATGGGCTGCTTATGTTCTTGCATCAGTCCATACATCAACTGCTGTCAGATGTCAGGTTGGTCCATTATTTTGCTTTCCCCTACCTATACCATAGCCTCTGCTAGGTGATTAATGCCTTACTATAAAGTGTTGTTTCTCTAGTAAAGATTGGTCTAAAAAGCATTTTGGGACAGAGCCCTCACTGATTGGAGTGCCTTTTTGAAAACAAAAGGTTGATTGGTTATATATGCATGAGCCATTGGTTTTGCACAATATCCTGGAATAGTAGATAATCATTATCCTAAAGATAACTTATTGAAGTTTGTGAATATGCATAGGGAATATTCATATTCCTTAAAATAGTGAGGGAGACTCCTATACCCAGAAGTCAGATAATTATTACTGGTGGATCCTCTAATGTTCTCACAGCATATGTGATTCAAAGTAAAGCATATAAAATTTTTACTCCCTCAACCTCATCGCAAGTTGTAGAACTCGGAGCTGTTACAGTTATATTTCAAAAAAATGGATGTCTTTCCTTTTAGTTTTTACACTGATAGTCAATATATCACCAGTGCTTTACGAATTTTAGAAAAATCAGGTTTATCATCATTAAATCTAAAATATAACAGTATCTCCAAGCACACACACAAATTTATTATATAAGGGATATTCAAACTCATTCAGGCCTCCTCTGGCATCTTGCATAAGGCAATTCTATTGGAGATGAAGCCACTCAAATAATAGGTCTTTCACATATTGAGCTCATGCAACAATCACATAATTTGCATCATCAAAATACTCAAAGCTTAAAAAAAATCACAAATATAGAGAAGTTGTGCAACATATTGCTTGACAATGTGTCTCCTGTCCTGAATATTATTCAGTACCTCATTATGGGGTTAGTCCTATAGGTTTACTTTCCAATCTGTTGTGGCAAATGGATGATACATTCATACCTGAATTTGAAAGATTAAGGTATGTACATGTGTCTATAGATACTTTTTCAGGTTTCAATATGGCCGCTACCCAAACATGTGAAGCTGCTAAGCTTGTTATTTCTCATTGCTTAAAGAGCTTTGCCATCATAGGACAACCTAATATGATTAAGATGGATAATGGGTCTAGGTATTTAAGTCAAGCTTTCCAGTGCTTCTGTGCACAATTCTCCATTACTCATAAAATGGGTATTCCATAGAACCACAAGACAGGGAATTGTGGAACAAGCCCATGGAGCTCTTAAAAAAAAATCAGTTACAAAAAAATAAAAAAGAGGAGGTTGTATTCTCTTATCCCACAAAATAATTTAATTTATACCTTTTTATATTTAATTTTTTGACTTTAGATTACAATGGACTCTCTGTGACTGAAAATCTATGACACCTTACAACTAGGCATACTTATGCCCAGGTGAAATTGAAGGACCTGCTTCTTGCCATAAGGCATGGTCCTGACACTGAGCATATACCCAAAAGATGCTCCACCATACTACATAAACACATGCTCTACTGTGTTCACAAGAGCATTATATGTAATAGCTAGAAGCTGAAAACAAACCAGATGTCTATCAACTGAAGAATGGTTATAGAAATGTGGTTCATTTACACAATGAAATATTATTCAGCTATTAAAAATGAAGACATCATGAATTTTGTAGGCAAATGGATAGAACTAGAAAATACCATCCTGAGCAAGGTAACCCAAACCCAAAAGTACATAAAAGATATGTACTCACTGGTAAGTGTTTATTAGCCAAAAATTACGGAATTCCCAAGATACAACTCAAAGACCATATGAAACTTAACAAGAAATAACCCCAAGGGTGGATACTCCAATGCCACGTAGAAGGGGCAACAAAATAATCACAGGAGGCACAAGGATGGAGGGCATGGGTGGAAGAGAAGAGGGGGATGAAAAATGGAGGACAGGATCAGGTATGGGGGGAAGACAGGAGAGAATCCCAGAGGGCCAAGAGAATGAATGGAAATATGAAGTTGTAGGGGAGAGTAGAAAGTCCCAGAGACCTGAGATACATTAGGCTCCCAGGACTCAACTTGGATTACCTTAACCATAATTCCCAACAGTGGGGAACTTTGATCTGAAGAGACTACTCTAGTAGATAGACATGACCCCCAGTTGAGGCATGGAGCTACCCACCTACCTTCAAAAGTTTTTGATCCAGAATTGTTCCCATCTAAAGGAAATGCACAGATAAAAATGGAGCATAGACTGAAGTAAGGCCATCCATTGATTGGCACAACTTGGAATCCATCCCATGCACAGGCACCAAACCCTGACACTATTACTGATGCCATGCTGTGCTTGCAGACAGGAGTCTAGCATGGCTCTTCTCTGTTAGCTTCTAACAGCAGCTGGCTGAGACAGATACTTAAAGGCAACCATTGAACTGAGGTCTGGGACCCCTAAGGAAGGACCTGAAGGCATTATAACCCCTTATGAAGAACAACAGTATCAACTCACCCAGACCCACAGAGCTTCCAGAGGCTAAGCCATCAACCAAAACTTGTACATGGGCTCATTTGTGGCCCTAAGCACATATGTACCAGAGGATTGCCTGGTCTGGCCTCAGTAGGGGAGGACAGACCTAATCCTGTAGAAACATGATACCCCAGGGAAGGAGAATGCTGCCTGTGGTGAGGTAGGGTTAGGTGGGTCAGTGAAGAGGACCCTCTAGGAAGCAAAAGGGATGGGAGATGTGGTGACTGAAGAGCTCTAGGTGGTGGACGACAAAAGGGGCATTTGGAGTTTAAGTAAATAAAACAACTCAATTAAAACATTAATAGAGACACTCAGTATAAAACAAGAGAAATTGAATGTCATTTTTATAGAAAGAAAAAGTCTTAAATTCAATATAGTAGTACAAAATTACCTGAATAGGCAAAGAAACTGCGAACAAGAAGAATAATGGTTGTCATATGGCCATACTTGATTCCAGAGAGAAACAGAAGAACAACAAATGAAGGCCAATATTGGCACCAATAGGATTTTTACATCAATGAACTAGGATTCTTCAATTCAAAGACTAAATTCTGACCACAGAACTTTAAGAAACAATGATTTTTGAACTGTTCTGATGCCCTAGTAGAATAGGGTAATGCTTCTGAGAAACACCTGACAATTCTTAGTGCCAAATGTGTAGTTTCCACAAAGGTAAACTATGCAGCCCTGTTTAATAAAATTATCAAAGGAGAGATAAAGAGGTAAATATATTATAATTATCAAAATAAAAACTCTTAAAAATTGAAGACATATACATCTTCAATAGGGGTAAAGATGAGCCAGTATTTAACACCTACTTCCCTATTCACAATGTTTGCAGGTATGAGAGCAAATATTTGTTACGTGATCAATTGGCAAGACCACAAATAAAAATATCTTAGCTTTTCTCAAGATGCAAACATCCCATGTAAAATTTGAGACATCCTTCTTGAGTTTGAAGATTGAGACAGGTCTGGGTGTTGTAATCATTTAAAGATTAGCTCTGTATATGTATCCATATGAAGGAGTGACAAGCTAGGACATATAACGTCAGATGATAGATTTTTTATGTCTGTTTCATTGCAGCTCTCCATAGGTATGGAGTAATAACATGCAGAGAATCTGAAAGCCTAAATAAACATTTACACCAAAACACCTCAAAAAATATCAATGTGAAATATGCATTTGTGAACATGGAAATATGCTTGAAAATACATAATGATATAAACAATACCAACAACCTGGAAGAGACTCATGGATAATACTGTACTGAACATAATTCAGTAGTCTGAAGTTACACTTTATTTATTGGACTGAATACCTCATAATGGTCCCTATGATTAAAAGAGTTATATATGATGGATCAAGATAAATTATGCTGCCTTCATTCAGCTTTCAGTAATATAATTTTAATATTCACTGGAGGAAAATACAATATTAGCTAGACTGTCTGAAAGTAAAAATATCTTCATTAAAAATCAAAATGGGGTTTGGTTTGGGGATGAGGTTGGGGGAAGAGGCAATAAGACTGCTCATATTACGCCAATCTTTGTCACTGTAGTGATTTTCATGATGAAATTTACATGGAAAATATGAATGTATTTATGTGATATTCATAATAATGTTGAAATGAGTTTTCTACATAGTCCTCTGCACTGAAACAATGAGGAATGCAAAATTTAGATGTATCCAGCCAAAGGAAAAAAATAAAGTGAGCATTATCACTTGCTCCCAGAGCTCAAAGCTTGGTAGATAATACTGTGGTTGAAAATCATTATCAAATTTATGCCTTTGTATACATAATTATTTTATAACAACCACCCATTGTAGAGTCCACTTATGCAGCTAAAATTGCTTTCTGTCCAGCTTGCTTCTTTCTCCTATTGGAATGTCTGACAGCCTCTCTATGGGGATTTGCCTCTGAAATCCATCACTGAAGTGAACAATGTGGTTTGGAAAATATATTTGAAACTACCTAAGTCTTTGGTTCTATCACATTATATATGTTCCTGAAAATTATGGTCTCTTGGGCAAAAGCATAGTTGGGCAATGCCTATACCAACAAGCTATGTGTGTGTGTGTGAATACTTTTAGATATAATGTCAGTAAAATGTATTAGAATCTCCACAGTTAGAAGTGAAGGTAAAGTTTTGAAAGTACCTATAATAGCAGCTCATGTGGACTGAATGAAATATTTATTCAAATTAAAATTCAGATACCACCAGCTTCATGTGTCTACTATGCTCCATTGATAGAACAGTGTGGCTCATGCTACATTAGTCACAGAGACCAAAGAAACAACCAGCACTTCTATTCTCTTTTATGTTAGGCTCCAATAACCTGGTCAAATAGAGAAATTACCTGTGTCATGCTCATTCCAGAGTACCCGTCCATCAGTATTCATGAGAAAATGAGCTGAGTGTTTGAGTTATTAAACATGAACTCATTCTCTAAAATTTGTTCCCAAGATTGATAATGACTGATGCCCCATTTCTTTGCCTTTACCCATCATTACATGCATTGCTTCTGCTTATCTTAGAACAAAGTACTGGCTAGAAATGAGAATTACTTCAGTGGAATGAAACATTGTGATCAATATGTAAACTCACGTTTCTTGTGTTCTCATCATATAGACCTATGATAATTCTATTGTTGCTGGTGGTCGTGGCTTTATTGGTGTTACAATTTTTAACATAAAATTTAGAAATTACTACATATGATTTCAATGTGAGAACAGAATGAGAATACACATAATCCTTCCTCTGTTCTGAGTTCACACATAGTACAAGCACTTTTCTTCACATATGTATGCATATGTCAGTTAAAATAGATAGACCAGGCATGGTGGTATATGCTTTTAATCTCAGCACTTTGGATACAAGGGAACAAAGTTCTAGGCCAGCCATTTATACAGAGATAATTGCAGGATAGGCAGGACTACACAGGAAATACCTGTCTCAAAAGAATTTCTGAACACAAATTCAATCATCATACATCAACATATGAAGAAGGGAGAAAAATATACAGTTCCAAATTAGAAGATACCATGTTCATTATAAAAATTACATGTCTAGGTTTTACTAGAAATATCTTGGAGAGTGGCATGAGACAGGATAGATTTGTGGGTTTCCAAACATTTATTTCATTGATGTCTTTGCTTTATTAAAATTAGATTTTCCTCACACAATTTATTCTTATTATACTTTGTCCTCTTTCTACCCCTCCTTGTCCACTGCCATATCCTCTCCCATCCAAGTCTATTCTATTTTAGTCTCTCATTGGAAATAAGAGGTAGAAGTGCCACGATACTGCTGGGATGATCCCTGTCCACTCTGGGCCATCCCAGAAGCAAATAAGTAGGTTGTAAAGTGATTGGAGGGGAGGAAATGAGAAAGTAAGTGGTAGAAGGAAGGGAGAGGATGAAATGTCAAATGCTTTGTGCACTGTGAAGAAAGGTAGAACTGAAGAGATAAAGGTATTTGCTTTTGCCATTTGCAAAATGGTGTATTACATTGTTAAACAATAAAGGCAGTAAAAATGCAAGAATAAGTGGTGATATGCCTTTTTCCTTTGAGAAAATTAAGTACTTTATCAGTTGCTCTGGCTCAGAGCTACTTGCTAGGCACAGGAAGAAGTGCAGTATCTGCATAGTAAAGATTCACAACTGATATGACTTATCATGCTGTATTTACTTCTCATCATTGGATTATTTGCTAATCTCTCTAGGTTTTTGAGGTAGCTATTCACCACTAGACTGAATGAAACCTTGAGGAACTATATTTTTATGTGATCCTTTTAACTTTGGCTAGGAATTGATTTCTTTTTAGATGATGATTAAACAATCATTTAGTTTTCCTACCTTTCAAAGGAAGATGCCATTGCTCAGGTAATCCATACAAGCAGAATATACCCAGAGGCCCACCTACAACCATGCAGCAAATGTGGGCTCTATACCCTACAATGAGTATGTGATTGAAACTTGGAGACAAACATGCAGAATGGTTTGTTCACTATGAAGAAATGTAGAACTGGAGATGTGAGGGTAGGGAGGAACAGCCTGCTGTGAGTATCCCAAGGTGCCACCTGAGAACATTGGGCTCATTGATACCAAGAGCCATGCCTGGGTCCAAGCCTCTTCATGAACAGGGATCTGGGCACTCATAAAGTGTGGAGAGCAGCCTATTTTTTGGAAACAGCCTAGGATTATCAGGAAATTCCATGGGAACTGTTTGACAAACAGCTCAATTGCATAGGAGCCAATTTCATTACTGGAAGCTACCTTTGATGACAAGAGACGGCCCATTCCATTTCTGTTACCCTCCTTATTAAGCAATTTCTATAGTCTTGCCATCATATACCTTAGGAATTTTCCACAGTTCTTAAAAAGCCTACCTCCCTTGCCCATCTTGACTTTATCCGCTCTTTTCTGTCTTCTCTCTGATCTCATTCTACCCTAAAATCTACTTAATTTTCCCCTCCAACTAAGAGCCACTGTTTGGTTAGTATATTTTACTGTATCTACATTCTCTGGTTCTACTGATTGTATCTCGTGTATCATTTATTTAATGGCTCGGATCCATAGTCTAGTGAATGTATACTCACTCGGAACAATGTGTTTGAAAGTCTATAATATTTCACCCTGTAAATATCACATTTTCTTAGTAAATTCTTCTGTTCAGTGGCTTCTATGTTCTAATATGTAATATCTAATTCCAAGATATTATGAAATAAGCAGCAATGAATATGGCTGAGTAACTTTCCTAGAAGTAAGGTGAAGCATCATTTGGGTATATGCCCAAGATTTGTTTACCAGGATCTGAGGTAGACTGAAATCCACCAATTGTTTAGGAAGTTCCACATTGATTTTAATAGTATCTGTACACTTTTCCACTCCCCCTTGTGATGGATGCAAGTTCCTCTTATTTCATGTCCTCTCCAACACAACCTGACTCTTTTGTTTTTGATATGAGTATTTCTGGCAGTTACAAGGCGTAGTTTTGATTTTCATTTCTCTGGTGTCTAAGGATGTTGATCATTTCTTTTTAATTGAACATAGATTCCTCTCTCATACTATACATTGCAAACCACAGTTTCCCCTGTATCAATTTCTTCTACCTCCAACACATCACACCTTTCCCCACAGATCCAGTATGTCTCCTTTACTTTTTATAAAAGTGCAGGTATTCAAAAGACAATAAACAAATAGTATAAAAGGGTATGTAATAAGATGAGGCAAAATACTATTTTTGACATGTTTCTCAACCATTTGAGGTTCTACTTTTAGGAATTACCTGTTTAGATTTATGCTCCTTTTTGTAAATTGGATTATTTGTTTTTATTTGATACATAGTCTCTTAAGTGCTTGTATTTTTGGATATAAATCCTTTATCAGATGTGGAGTTGCTAAAAATACTCTTCTGTTCTGTAGACTGCTATTTTTTCTGAATGATACAGTCCTTTGCTTTAAAGATTTTCATGAGGCCCCATTTATTAATGGTTGTTATTAAATGCTTTCATGAATGTTATTCTATTCCGAAAGTATTGTCATGTTCCAGCGAGTTAAATGCCATTCCCTGCTTTATCTTTATCAGGTACAGGACATCATGTTTTATGCTGAGAATTTTCAGAAATGTAGCCTTGAGTTTTTATGGAAGGTGACCAGTATGGATCTATTTTCATAATTCTACATGCAGACAACAAGTTTCACAAGTAGCATTATTTGAGGATGCTCTCTATATTCCAGTGTAAGTTTCTGGCTATTTTATCAAGGAATCAGGTGCCCATAGGTGTGAATTTATATCTCAGTCTTCAGATTGATTACATTGATCAGCTTATCTATTTATACAAATATTATGATGTTTTATTACTGTAACTTTGTAGTACAAACTGAAATCCAGAATAGTGAGACATAGAGAATTTCTTTTCCTGTTAAAAATTTCATTAGAAAATCTGGATTTTGTTAGTTTGTCTTATTTTATTTTTTTAATTTTACTTAATCTTTTTTTTTTTACACTCCAGATATTATCCCCCTCCTGGTCCAGTATATGACTGTTCCCTATCCCACACCTCCTTCCCACCCCACTGTCTCCATGAGGATTTTGCCACCCCACCAACAACAACACCACCACCACCCACCCGACCAGACTTCTCCACTCCCTGGAGCCTCCATTCTCTTGAGAGTTAGATGTATCTTCTCTGACTGAACCCAGACACGGATTCCTCTGCTATACATGAGTTGGAGGTCTCATATCAGTGGGTGTATGCTGCCTGGTTGGTGGTCCAGTGTCTGAGAGATCTCAGAGATCCAGATTAATTGAAACTTCTGATCCTCCTACAGGGTCACCCTCCTCCTCAGCTTCTTCCAGCTTTTCCCTAATTCAACTACAGGGGTCAACATCTTCTGTCCATTAGTTGAGTGTAAATACATGAATTTGACTCTTTCAGCTACTTGTTGGGTCTTTCAGAGGGCATTTATGATAAGACCCTTCCTGTGAGCACTCTATAGCCTCAGTAATAGTGCCAGACCTTGGGGCCTCCTTTTGAGCTGGATCCCATTTTGGGCTTGTCACTGGACCTTCTTTTCCTCGGGTTCTTCACTATTTTTGTCCCTGAAGTTCTTTCAGACAGGAATAATTATGGGTCACTGTTTTGACTGTGGGATGGCAACCCCATCCCTCACTTAATGCCCTTTCTTTCTGCTGGAGGTGGGCTCTACAAGTATCCTCTCCCCACTGTTGTGCATTTCATTTAATGTCCCTCCCTTTGAGTCCTGAGAGTCTCTTACCTCCTAAGTCTCTGCTACTTTCTGGAGGGTCCCCCAACCACCTACCACCCAGGGTTGCCTGTTTCCATCTTTCTGCTGACCCACAGGGCTTCAGTCTTTTTCCCCCATTCAGTTCCTGATCACATTCCCCTCTTTTCTTCCTTGTCCCCCTTTTCATCCAGTCCATCCCTCCACAAAACTGGAAAACTTAGATGAAATGGATGGCTTTCTAGACAGATATCACATAACAAATTTAAACCAAGAGCAGGTAAACTACCTACACAGGTCCATATCCCCTAAGGAAATAGTAGAAGTCATTAAAAACCTCCCCCCTAAAAAAACAAAAACAATTTTATGAGGTCCCATCTGTCGATTCTTGATCTTAGAACACAAGCCATTGGTGTTCTGTCCAAGAACTTTTCCCCTGTGCCCATATGTTCCAGACTTTTCCCCACTTTCTCTTCTATTAGATTCAGTGTATCTGGTTTTATGTGGAGGTCCTTGATCCACTTGGACTTGAGCTTTGTACAGGGAGATAGAAATGGATCAATTCGCAGTCTTCTACATGTAGACCGCCAGTTGAACCAGCATCATTTGTTGAAGATGCTGCCTTTTTCCCACTGGATAGTTTTAGCTCCTTTGTCAAAAATCAAGTGACCATAGTGTGTGGGTTCATTTCTGGGTCTTCAATTCTATTCCATTGATTTACCTGCTTGTCACTGTACCAATACCATGCAGTTTTTATCACTACTGCTCTGGAGTACAGCTTGAGGTCCGGGAGGCTGATTCTCCCAGAAGTCCTTTTATTGTTGAGAATAGTTTTTGCTATCCTGGGTTTTTTGTTATTCCATATGAATTTGAGAATTGCTCTTTCTAAGTCTATGAAGAATTTAGTTCGAATTTTGATGGGGATTGCATTGAATCTGTAAATTGCTTTCGGCAGGATGGCCATTTTAACTATATTAATCCTGCCAATTCATGATCATAGGAGATATTTCCATCTTCTTCGATTTCTTTCTTCAGAGACTTGGAGTTCTTGTCATACAGATCTTTCACTTGTTTGGTTACAGTCATATTAATAAATTTTATATTGTTTGTGACAATTGTGAAGGGTGTCATTTCCCTAATTTCTTTCTCAATCTGTTTATCTTTCGAGCACAGGAAGGCTACTGCTTTGCTTGAGTTAATTTTATATCCGGCCACTTTGCTGAAGGTGTTTATTAGCTGTAGCAGATCTCTGGTGGAGTTTTTGGGTCACTTAAATATACCATCAAATCATCTTCAAACAGTGATATTTTGATTTTTCCTTTCCAATTTGTATCCTTTTGACCTCCTTTTGTTGTCTAATTGCTCTAGTTAGAACTTCAAGTATTATATTGAATAGATAGGGAGAGAGAGGGCAGCCTTGCCTAGTCCCTGATTTTAGTAGGATTCCTTTGACTTTCTCTCCATTTAGTTTGATGTTGGCCACTGGTTTCCAAGACTTTTATCATGAAGGGATGTTGAACTTTGTCAAATGCTTTTTCAGCATCTAACTAAATGAACATGTGGTTATTTTCATTGAGTTTGTTTATGTAGTGGATTACATTGATGGATTTCCGGGTATTGAACCATCCCTGCATCCCTGGGATGAAGCCTACTTGATCATGGTGAATGATTGTTTTGATGTGTTCTTGGATTCTGTTTGCAAAAATTTTACTGAGTATTTTTGCATCAATATTTATAAGGGAAATTAGTCTGAAGGTTTTTTTTATTATTGGGTCTTTGTGGGCTTTTGTTATTAGTGTAACTGTGGCCTCATAGAATGAATTGGGTAGTGTTCCTTCTGTTTCTATTCTATGGAATAGATTGAAGAGTATTAATATTAGGTCTTCTTTGAAGGTCTGATAGAATTCTGCACTGAAACCATCTGGTCCTGGGCTTTTTTTGGTTTGAGAGATTGTTAATGACTGCTTTTATTTCTTTAGGGGTTATGGGACTGTTTAGATTGTTTATCTGATCTTGATTTAACTTTAGTAATTGGTATCTGTCTAAAAACTTGTCCATTTCCTCCAGATTTTCCAGTTTTGTTGCATATAGGCTTTTGTAGTAAGATCTGATGATATTTTAAATTTCCTCAGAATCTGTTGTTATATCTCCCTTTTCATTTCTAATTTTGTTAATTTGCATACTGTCTCTGTGCCCTCTGGTTAGTCTGGCTAATAAGGGTTTATCTATTTTGTTGATTTTCTCAAAGAACCAGCTCCTGAGTTTGTTGATTCTTTGTATAGTTCTTTTAGTTTCTACTTGGTTGATTTCAGCCCTTAACTTGATTATTTCCTGCCTTCTACTCCTCTTGGATGTATTAGTTTCTTTTTGTTCTAGAACTTTCAGGTGTGCTGTTAAGCTCTAGTGTATGCTCTCTCCAGGTTCTTTTTGGAGGCATTCAGAGCTATGAATTTTCCTCTTAACACTGCTTTCATTGTGTCCCATAGGTTTGGGTATGTTGTACTTTCATTTTCTTTAAATTCTAGGAAGTCTTTAATTTCTTTCTTTATTTCTTCCTTGACCAAGTTATCATTGAGTAGAGCATTGTTCAGCTTCCATGTGTATGTGGGCTTTCTGTTGCTGTTTTTGCCATTGAAGACAACCTTTATTCCATAGTGATCTGATAGGAAGCATGGGATTATTTCAATCTTCTTATATCTGTTGATGTTTGTTTTGTGACCAATTATATGATCAGTTTTGGAGAAGGTACCATGAGGTGCTGAGAAGAAGGTATATTCTTTTGACGTAGGATGAAATGTTCTATAGATATCTGTTAAATCCATTTGGTTCATAACATCTGTTTGTTTCACTGTGTCTTTGTTTAGTTTATGTTTCCAAGATCTATCCTTGTTGATAGAGGAGTGTTGAAGTCTCCCACTATTATTGTGTGAGATGCAATGTGTGTTTTGAGCTTCAGTAAAGTTTCTTTTATGGATGTGGGAACCTTTGCATTCAGGGCATATATGTTCAGAATTGAGAGTTCTTCTTGGTAGATTTTTCTTTTGATGAGTATGAAGTGTCTTACCTTATCTTTTTTGATGACTTTTGGTTGAAAGTCGATTTTATGTGATATTAGAATGGCTACTCCAGCCTGTTTCTTGGGGCCATTTGCCTGGAAAATTGTTTTCCAGCCCTTTACTCTGAGGTAGTGTTTGTCTTTCACATGGAGGTGCATTTCCTGGATGCAGCAAAATGCTGGGTCCTGTTTATGGATCCACTCCGTCAGTCTATGTCTTTTTAATATTGAATTGAGACCATTGATGTTAAGAGAAATTAAAAAATAGTGATTGTTGCTTCCTGTTATTTTCGATGTTGTTTATATGTTTGTGTGGCTATCTTCTTTTGAGTTTGTTGAAAGATTACTTTCTTGCTTTTTCTTGAGTGTAGTTTCCCTCTGTGAGTTGGTGTTTTACATGTATTATTCTTTGTAGGGCTGGGTTTGTGGAAACATACTGTGCAAATTTGGATTTGTCATAGAATATTTTGGTTTCACCATCTATAATTATTGAGAGTTTTGCTGGATAAAGCAGCCTAGGCTGGCGTTTGTGTTCTCACAGAGTCTGTATAAGATCTGCCCATAGTCTCTGGTGAGAAGTCTGGTATAATTCTGATAGGTCTGCCTTTATATGTTACTTGCCCTTTTCCCCTTACTGCTTTTAATATTCTTTCCTTGTTTTGTGTATATGGTGTTTTGACTATAATGTGACGAGAGGAATTTATTTTCTGGTCCAGTCTATTTGGCATTCTGTAGGCTTCTTGTATATTTATGTTAATCTCTTTCTTTAGGTTAGGGAAGTTTTCTTCTATAATTTTGTTGAAGATATTTACTGGTCCTTTAAGTTGGGAGTCTTCACTCTCTTCTATACCTATTATCCTCAGGTTCTGTCTTCTCATTGCATCCTGGATATCTTGGATGTTTTGGGTTAGGAGGTTTTTGGATTTTGTGTTTTCTTTGACTGTTGAGTCCATGTTTTCTATGGTATCTTCTGCACCTGAGATTCTCTCTTCCATCTCTTGTATTCTGTTGGTTATGCTTGCATCTATGACTCCTGATTTCTTTCCTATGTTCTCTAACTCCAGGGTTGTCTTCTTTTGTGATTTCTTTATTGTTTCTATTTCTCTTTTTAATTCCTGTATGGTTTTGTTCATTTGTTTGATTGTATTTTCCTGTAATTCTGCCCATTTGATTGTGTTTTCCTGTAATTCTTCAAGGGATTTTTGTGTGTCCTATTTAAGGGTTTCCAGTTGTTTACCAGTGTTCTCTTGTATTTCTTTAAGGGAGTTATTTATTTCCTTCTTAAAATCTTCTATCATCCTCTTGAGATGTGATTTTAATTCTGAATCTTCCTTTTCTGGTGTGTTGGGGTATCCAGGGCTTGCTGTATTGGGAGAGCTGCGTTCTGATGATGCCAAGTAGTCTTGGTTTCTGTTCTTTGTGTTCTCGCCCTTGCCTTTCACCATCTGGTTACCTCTGGGGTTAGCTGGTCTTGCTCTCTCTGACTGTGGCTTGTCTTTCCTGCAAGCCTAGGTGTCAATACTCCTTGGAGACTAGTTATCTCTGAGAGGAATTTGGGTTTGGAGTGTTGTGGTCCAGGGTCAGCTCTGTGGTACAGACAGAAACAAGAAGGATCTAATCCCCAGCTGACCCTTGTTTCCTGTGTCCTGATGGCTCTGCTAGGGTCCTTCTTGGTACAGTGGATTTGAAAAGAAGTGGTGGTCTTACCTGTGCTTTAAGGTATGTTGACACTCCTGGGATACCAGCTCTCTCTTGGCACTATGTGAGTATGGATCCCTGTGTCACAGGATCTTCTCTGGAGCCACCGAAAGAAATCAGATCCTTGTTCCTCAGTCCCTGTGACCTGGGTATTCCTGTTGGGTCCCTCTGAGCAACCAGTCTTGTCCCCACTCCTGGGAAGGTTGCTTTCTCCCAGCGCTATTTGGCTATGGAGCCCTGGTGGCCCAGGCAGAGGATTCCCGCCACAGATGGAAACCAGAATGCTCTTCGATTAAGTTCATTATTACCATGATGTGAAACAGGGCAGTGTTAAGTCAGTCATGGTGCTGGCGAACGACTGAGAATTCTACATCTTGATCCACAAGTGGTCAAAGGAGTCTCTCTGCCACACAGTATGTAGTTTGAACACAGAACACCACAAAGCACACCCCCACAGTGACAGAGTTCCTCCAACAGGGCCACATCTTTTAATAGTGCCATTCCTATGAACAAAGCATTTAAAAACACAAGACTATGGGATCCATACCTACTCACACCTGCATGTTCCACTCACTGGCTGCCATAGACTTGTAGTTAAACATAATGCAAAATGTAATTAGTCCAACTTCAACAGTTAATATCAACCACACCTGAGGAATGTTTAACATCCAAAGTTGAAAGTCTCTTCTGATAGTCATAAATCTCTCAACTGTAATCCACCATAAATGAAAAAGAAAAAGAAAAGATCACCTGCTTCCATATTATAATGGAGCAGCATATATAATACCATTCCAAAATGGAGTAAAGAAAGCATAGTGAAGAAATAGTATACTGAAGAAATTTCAAAACCTGGGCAAACTTCAAATTTTGCATTTCAATGTCTGATGTCAAAATGCCCTTCAGGTTTCCAAGTCACTTCACATTTGTTAAAGTTCATATTTGAAGTAACATGGTTGACTGTAATACACTTATGTCTCTTGGACTGTTTTCACTGCCTGCTAGTGGCTCTCCTTGGCAAGTATCCCACAGCTTTGGCTTCTCCAAATTAGTAGGGTCTCCAAGGCAACCCATGCTTTATCTTCACAGCTTTACACAATAGCTTTTCAAAACTTCAGACAATGGCTTCTCTGGGCCTCCATGTAGGTATACCCAGGCCACATGCCTGACCTCAGTAAAATCCCAGACATACAAACAGATTCCATAACCAGTTTCTTTCTAGGGTTACATGAGGGACATCACTGCCATAAACCTGGATTCAGTGGCTTTTCATAGTTAAAGAGAAAGATTCAAATACCACATTATTTTATCCTTGACTCTAAAACCAGAAACATGTGGCCTTAGCTGCCCAATTCTGCTGCTTGCTGGTCCTGGAACATGGTCCACTCCCTTAATTTAATCCCCACCAGCTTTCTGTTTTCAATGGTTTCCTTCATTGTCTATCCTTTTTATGTAACTCATAAACCAGATTGATATTGATCTCAGAGATTTACATGTCTTTGTCTTCTGAGCGCTGGAATTAGAGGCATGTACCACCATGCCTGGAAGTAAGCTTTTATTTAATTTTATTTGACAAGATTGAAGCTTAGCTGGGTGGGATTTGCTTTGAGGCTACCACTTCCTTAATTCCATTTAATATATTTAATCTAGACCTTAACTCAGGGTTCAGTAAAAACCCTGAAGCCTCTCTGATTTTGTTATTGTCCCTAATCAGATACACTGAATCCAATAGAAGAGAAAGTGGGGAAAAGTCTCGAACACATGGGCACAGGGGGAAGGTTCCTGAACAGAATACCAATGGCTTATGCTCTAAGATCAAGAATCAACAAATGTACTTTTTTTATTTTTTTATTGGATATTTTCTTTATTTACATTTCTAACTACTTATTGAATTCACTCTTCATATCCTAAGTCATCCCCATTTCCTTCAGCGTTTGCTACTTTGTTCTCCTTGAATTTGACTCTGGTTTTAGAGTTCTGTATCTTGGATATCATTTATAGTTCTTTCCTTAAATGACACAGCTATAGTTTTTTATTTGATTTAAGGGCATTTCCCCCCTTAGGTTTATTATTTTCTTTGGGAATAGAACAAAAACCAGAATTCAGGGTGTCGGCTTCTTTTTTTTTTTTTTTTTTCCTTTTTCTTTTATTCTGTAGCCCAGACGGCTGGTATCTCAAGAAGAAAAGTTAGGCAGGATAACTTCTATTTGAAGGATTCAGAAGTCATGGTCTGGGTCAGACCTGGGTGCAGCGTCCTACTAGATCCAGCTCAGGTCTAGCTGTCAGCAAGCATAGGGAGGAGTCTGTGCCGAGCGAGTGCCGCGCAGCCTGACAGTTAGAGCTGTGTGGCAGGCTGCCCAAGACTGAGTAGGAGGGACCTGTCTCCGCGGGGCGGGGATACTCGCCTGATCAGAAGGTGAGGAAGATTGAAAAAAAAAAATAAGAAAAAAAAAAAAATTGGGTGGACTAGGGAAACTAAGAACGAGATGCGCTTGGGATGGCGGGTTTACAAAAAACCCCACGTAACCGGAACCGGTGTGTAGTGGGCGGACCTAGGGCGGCGCTCCAAGGAGCCTGGGCAGAGTGACAGAAAAATCCACCATTCACTGAAGGACTGGGGGAGCTGTGAGGTCCGGAATCCGGGGGGGATGACACGGGCTTCTCTAGGAGGGCGTGAAAATCCCCGCATACACAGGTGCCGCGGGAGGTGTCCTGAGAAAGTCATCAGTCAACCGCGTCGCAGCGTGAGCTGCAGCCTGGCGGCCATAGAACGCCCAGGTCAGAGGAGCTGCGGGGCTGGGAAACCTGCCAGGAGCAAGGGTGGAGGCTGCTCACAGGAAGCCACTCTCAAAATTCGGCCTTAGATAATCTTACGGTATCCTACCATTGTCGGGAAGATTGAGATCGTATGAACAGGGGTTTATCGTCATTTTTGCATTTATCTTATGCTGGCCAGAATAATTTCATAAAACAATCTGGTAGAGCATTTGCATTATCTGTTGTCTGCAAGCAGGCTTCTCATTGCTTTGTAGCAGTTACAAAGCTGCTGGAATTTAAATTCATGCATGCTTTCCAACTTCTCTGTTCTCCTACTTGCCTAGTCAAGAGATGTCCTTTGCCCCTGGGACTAAGCACAGCAGAAAGCTTTGTGATATTCGTCGCATGAAGAACCAGTGTAGATTTGATTGAATCAGAAAATGCACTGTGACAGAGCAAAACAGTGTAGAGGTTCCTCCATCTTGTATTCCTGCTGAGACCGTTTTAACTAGAAAGTTATTTTCTTGATGGAGAATCCCATGGAATGACGACCCAACTCTATTCTAGAAACTATAGGTCAGGATGTCCTAGCTAGCCTATCATACTTCGCCTTTGATAAAAGTGCTTGCTTTGATGCAACCTCTTCCAGCCAACCTTTGATTCTAGCTGCTGGTGTGCTGGAACCCCCATCAGGATGGCTAACCTCCTGTTTCAGCTTCTGTTAAAAACTGCTTGCTTCAAACTGCTTATTCGGCAGAACTCCCCCAGCAGCTGCCAAGGAAGATGCCTGGATGAAGTCCCTGCTCTTAAAAACCCTATGTTCTGGACACTCACAGCCACACTTGGGTCCCTGAACACTTGGGTGTGGTCTCAGCTGGCTGGAATAAAGACTTTGAGTGGGCTAGAAACTGTCTGAGTGGTCATCTCTGGGGGGTTACCCATAGCAGAACTTTCTCAAGTGCCACAGTTATGGCTGTAGACGTTAACGTTTACTAAGCAAATTTTACTCCCTGTTAATTTTCTGTCTCGACATGAGAGCGGTCTACAAATACAGTATTCAGAGTATAAATACACAATTCCGAACTATATAATCATATGGTAAGTTCTTAGGTCCAGGGAAGTGCACCATGCCTGCTGTTGAGAGCATATTGGACCACACAATTTTGTAGTCAGCAAACTCAGTTTAGATTAAAACTAAAGTTCGAAAGCATCCTTTGAAGAATTGCATTCACTCAGCTGTATCAGCTTCATTGGTTCACAAAAAGCACTCTGCCCTTGCACATGTGGCCAAACTGTTGTCTGTTTGTTTTAATTTTTTATTTCAGGATTTGTTGACATTCAATGCTGTGAAGGTGGACTTGGTGCAGGAGGAATGTGAAGGCCTAGACCTTGCTCACAGGGCTTTTACAGAGATCTCCAGTTGGAGAAGTGTAGCAATTTGGTTTCTCTAGGTGAGAATAGTTTTCGTGCAGTCTTCTTGTTCTTCCTCAAGGTGCTTGGAAAACTATGCTGTGTGTGATGAGTCTTGCATCTCACAGAGGAAAGTGAAATCCTCAGAGAACAACAGACATTTTTCATGGTATTTTCTCCTTCCTTCAAGTGTATTCTTTTCACAGGTGTGAGCAGCTTTCATTTTTGTTTCATGAAAAGTTCCAGTTACTTTCTGAGGAATGTCTTTTTCACATGCAGGTCTCACACTTCTCAGCCAGTCCTGCTCACCTGTGAAGCAGAGCAAAGAGCCCTGGATGGTGAAGAGAGAGGAGACTGTAGCCAAGGATGCAGGTATGCTGGAGGGATGGAGGAAAGGGTGGGGAGGGGCTCAATTGACAGTAGAAACAGGACATGAAATTGGTTTTGCCACATTCTATTAAATTAGAAATGAGTTCGACGGAGACTAGTCTCAGGATTATCCTGTCCATAGGTATTTGAAGACTCTGTATTAATACTCTGAAGCAAATAAATTTTATTTGACATTGCGTATGAGTGATGCTTTCCTTCTCCTATTCACAGCTCTGTCTGTGTCTTCATACCAATGTTACCAGGTTTTATTACTATAATTTTAATTTTAATGTAGTGTTTAGTTAGAAACATTGATGCCTCTTGGTTTTTTCCTACTTTCAGAGTTCATGAAACATTTTGTAGTTCCTTCAGGTTCTTTGTCTTTTAGGATTAATTTCTCCATTCCCTAAAATAATGCCAGCCGGATTTTGATAAGATTTGCTTAAAACCTGTGCAGAATGTTAAACTCTGGCTACATTGCCTTCCCATTGACAGCCTCTGTCATCCATTCTTACGTTAACTGTCCACGGTTTATGTAGCTGTAATTTTTATATATTTTGAAATCACCTCTGGGTTTGACCCTTTGCTTATAATTTTTGAATTCATTGTAGTTTCTCACAATTTTATAAATTTTAGAAAGATTTTTCTCTACTCATATGGAAAGAATGCCTGTGCAATCTTGGTTGAGATTACTTAGAATCTTTACAGAATACAGATATTCTTTTGTGTTTCTTCTTGTGTTTGAACACACTTTCAGCGAGTCAGTAGTTACATGACTTCTTCCGTTTTCTATCTACTGTTGATGTCAGCATGCCGGGCTCTTAGAGAAGACACTTAGTAAACACTGGTCACTACTGCGTTTGTAGACTTGTTCTGTTTCTAAGACATGGCCACAGTGGAGCATGCTACTTGAAGGTTGAGAAGACTGTTGTGTCTTCTGCTGTTGTGTTCATGATTCTCTGAAGGCCTGCTAGGTGTCTTGGTTTTCCGAGCTTTTCATGGTTATCTTTCACTAATGTTCAACCGAATGGTGGACATTGGAGCTTCCCAGCATCACTGTTTATTTGCTTCTACAGTTCTTGTCATTTTATTTGAAAAGTTTGTATTGTCAAATGTGTTCAGATTGAGCACATAGCTTTCTGGAAATGGACCATTTGATCATTTGTTAATAGTTTTGTAAGTTGATAGATTTGACTTTTTCCCTTAACAGTCATAATTATGACAAATGTTCTTTATAGCATATGTTTTTCAAAAACTTCCTTGACTCTTAGCATTCTGTGAGTATTGTGTGTATGTGTGTATGTGTACATATATATACATATGTATGTGTGTATATATATGCATATGCATGTTCACACATATATATATATATACACACATACATACATATATTTATGAAAAGTATATGAAAGCATATGTATAAATTCTATAAAAGTATATATAAATACATATGTTCTATACACATATGTATATGATATATATACACATTTGTATTATATATACATATATATATTGGGGTGTTTGGGGTTTTGTTTTGTCTTTTAAAGTAGTATTCTATTTTCGTATTTGGTTTGGGGAACAGTATCTAAAAACATTTCAAGAAATCACTGAAAGAAAATATAAACACACCATTTTGTTAATTTTTCTCTATTTCTTATGTCTCTTTTCCTTTTTGTCTGTTCCTTTCTATGTTGTTGATATTTTGCAGTGTTTCATTCCTTTATAAAGTTGAGTAGTATCTTGCCTAGGTTTTCTCTTTTTCCTTGTTTGGTTGATCAAGGAGCTATACACTCACTTGCCTGGTGGCTGCAGTGACTTGGCTTCCCACTGGCATTGTGTCTCTGTGTTCTGCTTCCTGCATTGTCTCTCCAGCTTTTGTTATTGTTTAGGACCTTAAGTGTAGACACTGACTAGATAGACCTCAGTGTATATTAGATGGTCATTTTCTTCCTGGCTAAACCTGTGGAATGTGTACTATGTACATTTCAGCTGCTTTCATTGCTTTTTAACTCGCTCTTGTTTTTTATGCTTAGTTATCGATTATAATATTATTTATTTGCTTTTTAAAAAATTCTTCATAAAATCTGTATTTGTATAATGTACTAAGGAAGTTTGCTAATAAATTTATCCATTCTGTAGGCTGTTTCTTCATACCATTTCCATGCAAGTTTTTAATTGCGTGCAGTTCTATTTGTTGCTTTTTGCTCTTGTGTCCTGTTAATTTGTCGTTCTATTCAGAAACTAAGCCCCTATGTCTGTCCGTAGGCTTATTTTCCCTGTGTTACTCTGCACATTTCACAATTCACTGAATGGACACAGCTTCTTTCTTTTATAGGCAGATAGTTTTCCATATACCATTGGTTGATGAAGATGTCTATTATGTATCATATGTTTTTGACATTTTGGTGCAAGTCACCTGCTGGGGCTGGTTCTGGATATGGTGTATCCTCTTCTGAGACGCCCATGGTGCCTTTGCACCTGTAGGTTTGCAGGGTCATTCGAAATCACAGCTGGTATGAATCAAGCGTTGTTCTGTGTCTGGGGTTGCTCTGCACTCTTAGGGTCTTTGTGCTTCTGTGTAAATTTAGAAGCCTCTTTACTGTATATATGAAGTAATTCGAGGGGACATTGATTGCCATGGATTTTGAGTTAATCATGTAACTCTTACAACACTGGTATTTTTATAATATGTCCTGTTCCCTGTACATGCAAGGTTTTCCCGTCTTGTGACACTCAGTTTCTAAAGTGAACTCAAGTTTTCATTTTCGAGGTCTCTTCTGCTTAGTTGGATTTTTCCTTTGTCTTCTTCAGATTTTCTTTTAACTCCTTTTTTGTTTACTGTTCGATTTTAATTAAGTCAATAGAAATACAGAAAATGTAAACTTGTAGTTAGATGGTTATGTCAATGATTTTAAAAGGTCTGCCTTTAACTAGGCTGATGCCTCCCTTAAAGTCTCTCAGTTTAAGTTTGGTTTGATTTTTATAATTAATAAATATTGATATTTAATTACTGCAGAGGTGTAATCACTCACAATGATCTCCACCACTCCCAACACGCTCTCTCTCTCTCTCTCTCTCTCTCTCTCCCTTTCCTGGTTCGCTATACTTCCCAGTAGCCACCCTCATATTTCATGTTTGATTTTGAGTGGGTTTAGGCTAGGTATCCAGGCCATGTATTCATAATTTAAACTGCCATGTCATGTCACAAGAAGTTTTCAACATTTCCTCCTTCTCCTCCAGTTCTTATCATCTTTTTTGCCTCCACTTTGGTCACATTCCCTGTGGGTTACGTGTGGGAAGTGATTCCCATAATAGGCTGTGCAGTCAGCAGTCAATTGTTCTCAGTATTTGTCCAGTTATGAGTCTCTGAAATAACTGTTGGTCTTTCAAAACCAAGTTTCTTTGACCCGTGGGGAAGAAGCACCAGGCTATGGGTATTAGCTGAGTCATTTCAAAGAAGTTTAAGGATTTGTATATGTAGGAAAATGTCAGCTGTGGATTCCTTCCCAGGACCTGTGACCTTTCTCATCATTGGTGTCTGGCCAGCTTCCCAGTAACATCCGTCTATTTCCTTCTGTGGAGCAGGCCTGTGATCAACCCAAAACGTGTTTTCTTACCCACAAAAGCTTCACGCCACTATGACACCAGAGGGTATGCCTTGCCTGGCAGGTTAGGATTTTAGCAAGCAGGATACAAATCTGGGTATTGCCATGGATAAATCTGGCCCCTGACCCAGCTTTCATAGCAGTGTTTAACACTAGGGAATCTAAGATACTTTTAGATCCCATGAGTGGTCCACTGACTTCTCAGTATCTTCTCCTGTTATGATAAAAACACAACAACAACAAAACAAACAAACAAAAAACATGTGCTGTTGTATATGGATTATACAGCTTATTAGGATTATCAGATCGGAGCTATCACGTGGGTATTTAAAAGTTTTGGATTTCAGAGTTCTATTTCCTTTATAGGAGGTTCACTTCCTTTCTAACTCCTATTTTCTCCATTACATTTTTTCTGTGTCCTCCTGAACAGCTTACTCCCTGATGTACTGTGTTGAGTTAGTGTGGAGGAAGTAGACACTCTTCTCTGTCCTGATTATAGTGGAATGATCCCAGTTGTCATTCTTTTGTAGTATTAAGTTCAGCTATGGCTCTCTGTCTTTATTATGTCTTTATTACTCTATGTTCCTCTTCACAGTCATCAGAGCTTTTATTCCAAGCAAATGTGATTGTTTTGCCGCAGACCTTTCATGGGTCTGTTGACATGGTCTTAGTTCTCTCACTGAGTGTACATATCTGGTGTATTAACATTGATTGTGTTTTCTGCAATATTCTCCTTTTGTCATTAGTGTAAGGTTTATCTAAAGGACAGGAGCGTTCCATCCTGAATCTGTCCAGACTTCAGAGACCTTAAAAGGGAACTCTTGCTGCCTCAGTCTCAGCACTTCCTTGATTTCCAGTCTACTTTTATTACATAAAAGGGTGATTTGTTCACTTGTTTCTCAGAATTCATTCTTTTCTTCTTCCATTATTATTTATTTGTGTATATGACTTTCCACAGTACACCAAAAGGCAACACTGGCATCATTGGCACACACTACAATGTCCCTTTCACCTCTAGTCCTAGTACTTATGGATTCATTCTTTTAGTTGGTATTAGGTAAAATTGCTTCCTCCGTACTTTTATCTCATCACAGAAACAAGCCGATTCCGTTGACTCGTTGTATTATCTTTGATTCACTACTAATTGCTACACAATCTTTTTTAAAAATATCTTTCTGTATAATATTTCAGATTGGCTTGTTCTTATGCTTGCAAGTCCTCAGGCACGTAGTTATAGACAAACATCTTTGCAACCAGCACCCCTTCTTCCAAACCTTCTGAGCATGTTTTTGTCAGCCACATCTATGTGTCTGTCTTTTATGATCTTGAACTCACCATGACACTGTTAAGGACAAAATTGTCCTCATTGCTCTATGAATTCTGTGCCACTGTTCCTTGATTTAAGTCTCTACAGTAGCTAATTAAGGAACAGTAAACAAGGGGCTGGAGAGAAGACTCATCAGTTATGAGCAGTTGTTGCCTTTGCAGGTTCCAGATTCAGTTCCCTTTACCTGTATAAATACTAACACCCTCCTGTAACTCAGGTTTCAGAGGATTAGTTGCTCTCTTCTGGTCATTGGAGGCACTGCAATAAGAGGTACACAGACCTCTGTACAGGCAAAGGCACTCATCCACACACATACACACACACAGAGAGAGAGAGAGAGAGAGAGAGAGAGAGAGCGAGCAGTAAATGATCTGGAGGTATTGTATAAGGATTCAAGATAACAGTACAGGAAAAAGCACAAAATTGTCACTCCTAGTGTGAGAATAAATGTGGAGCCTGGATATGTGACAGGACAGCTTATACCTCATATCAACGTTGGAAGATTTAGGGATGCTAACTATGTAAGGTAAAGTTGTTGTGTTCATGGAGCCCAGAGCTGGAGAACATTCTGTGCCCTTTGTAATGTGGAAGCAGAAGGTTTAGCATACTGTTGATGTAGTCAGGAACATGGCAGAAATTTTTAAGAGGATCCTCCCTAATTGTAGAAGATTTTAAAGTACAGGAAAATGCTATGATCCAGCATCCCATCTACATAGAAGCCTGCGATGGAAGGAAAGTGAATTGTCTCAAGCACCACAATTTTCTTATTCTGTGATGTAATGACAGGCCCTAGATCTCAAAACCTCCTTACTGAGATGTGATGTAGAATGGGCATGTTCCCACTCTAAATAGTTCATGATTGCTAAACAGGATGTGGGGTTAAGGTCTGTGTGTTAATAGTGTGCTAAGTCACACATAACTCTTCCATGCTGTTCATATGTGAAGAGCGTTAACACCAAAAACATTGAGTGACATTCTCACGGTCAGACTCACTGCAGATCAGTGGTTTCCAATTGAACATCAAAAGAACCTGTAGGTCTTGTATATTTTTCTCTGATGAGAGTTGGCTGCATGTGGTAAATCCACTGGAGCTTTTGATCTTGCTGGATTTCACCTTCATCCCTATACTGCTGATGAATTTCATGTTGCTGCTGTGGATTCCACTGACCTTCTCTTACAACCACCTTCTATTGAGAGAGGAAACATACCTCTCCTATCACTGCTCATCTAGTCCTTTCCACTTTGTTACTTTAAAAATGATGAATTCTCCATCTGTGTGTCCTCTGGTTTTTCCTGGGTGAGGTTAGTGGAGATGTTAAGTGATTAGTTTGGATTTCATTGCTGAGAAGAGACACCGTGACCAAGGCAACTCTTATAAAGGAAAACATTTAATTGGGCCTGGCTTACAGTTTCAGAGGTTTAGCCCATTATCATTATAGTGGGAAGCATGGCAGCATCCAGGCAAGACGCTACATCTTGATCCACAGGTGGCAGAGGGGGACTCTGATTCCACACTGAATTAATCTTGAGCATCGGAGACCTCAAAGCCTGCCCTCAAAGTGACACATTTCCTCCAAAAGGCGATAACTACTCCAGTAAGGCCACACCTCCGAATAATGCCAATCCCCATGGGCCAGGCATGGGCCATACTCATTGGAACACATGAGTATATGGGTCCAAACCTATTCTAATCATCCCAAGTGATGTTTCTTTCCTTCCTCAAAGTGGAGAACTCTCCTGTGTTTTCACAGTGTAGCTTTCTGAGCTACAGTCTGTTATCTTTGTGTTGCTTTTGATACTATGCCTTGCCTAACCTTATTTACTTATTACGCTTCTTGCTTAGTTCATCGGGTGTCTTTTAATTCTTCCAGGAATTCATAAATACTGGCAGTTTGTTTCTAGAGATTTATTTGAGTTCATTTATTTTTATCTTCAAACACCCTTGACTATTCTTTGCCTTTGATCATTTATGAAATTTGAATATATTATTTCAATTTTTTATGAAAAACGGTAGAGTAACTTCTGAAATCATGAAAAACAGAGTGTGTCTTCCCTAGGCTGGGTAAGATCAGTTAGAAGTGAAGTTAGTGGAAGTGGCATCTGCTCTCCCGTACTTACCCTAAAATTCTTTAATAGGAAATCATGGAAATGTCCTTTAACTATCAAGAAAATTATCGGAGATGACATAAATATAATAGATATAATATAAAGGTAATGTGTTATGTGTGTGTGTGTGCGCGCTCACTGTGCACTCATGTGTGTGCATGTATGTGTCTCCCGTAATTATGTAAACTACATACTAAGCCAGCACCAACTAAATTGGACTGAATGGAGTTGTCCTTCTTGCTTCTTGCATTTTGTTGTGGTACCAGCCATGATGTCTGCTGGATTCCCACTTTTAACCTCTGATCCATCTCTCCAGCACTCAGGCAATTCTTAATACATTCAAGTTGACAATCAATAATTCCTGTGACAACTCTAGTTCCTTCCATCACTGGCTGCTACCAATTTCCTCTGTGGAAATCAATTTTATAGTTCCAAGTGAAACTAGGAGTGTGTACCATGTGTTTAGATTCCTGGTTTATTTAACTATGTTATATCTTTGCTAATCCTATGTTACAAAGTAAACCTTGTCTATCTCATTATGTTCATCACTAATTTGACCATTAATAGTATGGGAAAAAAATCTGACACAGTAAACGAACACATGGCAGGGAATTGTTTCCAATCAAGATTATGCTCGAGCAACAAATAATCTATAGTAGCTCTGTTCTGTAAAACTGGGATCCGTAGTTCACTCATCTATATATTAATTTCTGCTAATAATTTTCCTGTAATATTAGTAGCTTTACTAATCATACAGGGCATTTTGAGACTACTCTTTGTATTCCAGTAATGATTTCTGGAATCAATAAAAAAAAATCCATTGCGGCTCTCACTATTACAGGATCCTATAGATGTAAAGAATCATCACAATTTTCAGAGTGTACTCTTAATTTTCTTGATGATTGAAAAGATTTACTGAGCAAAATGGATGGAATACAGCCTTTCCAACACCTTCATAAACAATCCATAGCATGGCAAAACAATATCATACTGTCTCCTATCACAGATGTGTCTTTTATCCCCCTGACAAAAAACATTTGGATTCTGCATGGACAATCTGATATGATTTTCAGGTAGTTTTTATATGGTTCTGGTTGTTTTCCCAAAGTATCAGCTTAATGAATTAAAGTCTTGCTAACTCCCCAAGCTATTAGCTTACTTTCCCTTTTGGGGGTGTCTCCTCTTGATGGATTTGTCATCTGCTTTCATAGGTTTCCTTCATCTGTTGTCCTCTGGATGTCCTGGTCAGATGCATTAGATCAGTAGTATGTTCGTG
The DNA here is from genome assembly GCA_019843965.1 of Rhynchomys soricoides. Lineage (NCBI taxonomy): Eukaryota > Metazoa > Chordata > Mammalia > Rodentia > Muridae > Rhynchomys > Rhynchomys soricoides. Next base: position 161,506 of record JADRCH010000849.1, on the reverse strand, counting down.
TTCTGGAAGGACATAAGTAAGCTAAACCTCCCCACCTCCCCTCAATGTTAAAACAGCAGGTCCTTTTCACTGATTAGTTTCCAAATCTTTTCATTTAACATTTTGTCTTAGTCAGAGTTCTATTACTGTGAAGTGACACAATGACCATGGCAATTCTTACAAAGGAAACATTTAACTGGGGCTGGCTCACTGGATCAGAAGTGTAGTCCATTATCATGATGGGAAGCAAAGGGGTGTCCAGGCAGCCATGGTGCTGGAGAAGGACCTGAGAGTTCTACATCGGTATCTGAAGGCAGCAAAAAGAGAGAGTGACACTGGGCCTGGCTTGAGCTTCTGAACCCCCAAAGCCCACCCCTAATAACACATTTCCTCCATCAAGGCCACATTCTACTCCGACAAGGCTACATGTCCTATTCCTTTTAAATGATGCCACTCCCTATGAGCATGTGGGGACCATTTTTAATCAAACAATCACATATACTTTAGGCTGTATCTCTATTAGAGCAAAATATTTTGGAGCAGCAGAAAAAGCATTTTCCTTTACAGTGAAAAAATTATTCTTTAATTTAAAGTTAGCATAGCATGTAACGATTTAAATGAGTGAAATTAATACACCCTTTTTACTTTTTAAATTTTGCCAATTATGTATTTGATTGTGTCCTTCCACAATAGCTTGACCCTGTGGATAGTAAGAGATGTAGTAACATGATTAATATTAAAATTCCTAAAATCATTTGCTAGAATAAGCAGGGCCAATATCAGTATTTAATTGTAATAAGAGTCCTCAAAAGGAAATGTATAAAGAGCTATTCAACAGTCAGGTTACAGATATGTCACAATGATATTTTCCTTGAATCATCAGGGCCCCAGGCCAGGCCTGGGACTATGCTCTGTAGCTGAATAATTACGGAAAGGCATTATGCCTGTACATACCTGAGAGCAGAAATGGTCTCATTCACAAACAGTTGTAGTTTCAGATGTCAAGCTGATATCCATTAATTACGAATTATGCACTACTAGCTTGGAATATTGTATAAAATAATATCTATGTACTGTGTAAAATAGTGCTATTCCCCATGGAGCTGAGGGCTGAACCCAGGGCATTTCACTTTGCTAGACAAGTACTCTACCACTGAGCTAAATCTACAAACAAAACTAAATAATGCTTTTAATAGAGGCTAGACTCTCATGAGCCTTCTTTATCTTACCAGAGTCTGGTCATTTATCAGACCAATGGCAACCACAAAATTTGTTTGGTCATTAACCTTTAAAAATGTAAATCTAAGGCTTTATTATGTTTTGGTGTTATTTGGTATTATTATTTGGTACCTTAAAATTTTAGGGCAATTTTAATTTTGAGCTTAAGAAGACTATTCTATTAGGCAACAGGATATTCAGAAGTACCTGAGAAATAATCACAGAAAATCCTGAAGGAGGAAACAATTGGGTTGTCCCATGGAAGTATGAAAGTACATACTCAGCTGATAGTATCGATGAAACAGTATCAAAAATAACTGTTTCATGGAAGGCAAACTTGGTGGAAAGCTCGAAGTTTCACTACATTTTATAGACAGATTCTGATAGAGCAGATTATTAGGCTGTACCAGAAATAATTTTAGGTGAAAATTTCCAAATAAATCTAACTTTTTAATTGATTTTTCTGATTTATTAGCCCCTTCTGGATGCCAAGGGAATTTGTGAAACATGCAATTATGTTTGCATTTCTTGGCCACCATATTACCCAGAAGAAATATTTTTAAAAACTTTCTTTATTTTAATTTATTTCTATTTTAATTTTTAAGTTTGTCCCAAGTATATTTACATTGTTATTTTTAATTTTTTTGTTCTGTTGCTTTTTGCTATGGTAGGCTTAACCATGCTTTTGTTCACAGGAATGTGGATTCTGGAAGTTGGGATTAGAAAAACAGCTGAACACTTTAAGTAGGGCTTGATGGGATTACTAGGAACAGTGTGCTGAGGGGTATTTGAACTGTGTGGAGCATGGCTGAAGAAGTACAGAGAGGAATTTTAGTTTGTTGCAGACAGGTCATTCTTGTGATATTTTGGTGAAGAATATATCTTGGGTTTTTTTGTTTATTTGTTTGTCTGAAGAGTCTGCATGAGGCTAAAGTCAAGAGATTTAGATTAATTGCATTGGGAAGGAACAACTCAAAACAGCCTAGCTTCTTGTTACTTTTCTTATAGCATATACCCAAGCATCTCCAGAAGGCAACTTAAAGATCTTACTTAAATCCTCTGTTGTGATCACTGGATAAGAATGTACCCAATTGACATGACTCTGAATTTTAAATTTTGCTCTTTTGGTTTATTTAGCATGAAAGTTAAGCACTCATTTAAATACTGATTAGATGATTAGGAGAAGAAAAATACTGATTAGATGATTAGGAGAAGAAGTTTCCATATAATGACTGACTGAGCAATACCTCAGGAAATGTAATCAGCATGGGCTTAGGTGCTTTGTGTCCTAGTTACAATTGTTACTATGCAAGACTCCGGCCTGTTTTGTTCTTTCCACAGGAAGAGACCCTTGATCAGTCGATGTTGAGTTATTCCCAATGTGAGAGAAAGCAAACAAAATCAAACAAGCAAAAACAATTTAAGTTCTGAGGCAGCCAGGCTAGCTCATGTTGCAGGAGCAGAGGCTCCACTCGCCATGCATTAAAATTCAGGTTTTGCCTCAGGTGCCTTTCAGTGCTCCAAGATAGGCCAGACCCTGACTTAAGAAAAGGCAGTGGGGATAGAGTGCTTTGAGATCTAGTCAGCTTGCTTAGGATGATGAGCCACAAACACACATGGCTGGTCTGGAAGACAAATGGCTGCAGAGTCCATTTGGCCCACCATGCCACCCCCCCCCCATTCATTTATTTAATAATTGGCAGGAGTTTTAGATCCCCTTTCATGGCTCTCTTTGCACTATTTCCTGTGAATATAAAGCTATAGAACTGTAGTTCTGAATGTTTTGTTTGGGGGATTCTAAAAATCATTTCAATAATTATACAAAATTCATTGTTGCATAGGACTCAGAAGAACCCACGTTAACTTCACTCTCTCACATATGATTGTGAATTCTCGGGCAAGAGGCTGAGTTTTCCAGACCCTCTAATTTCTATTTAAAGAAAACTTTTCTTACCAATTTCTAGGATTGAGCTCCTTACAATAATATTTGTGATTTTCCTGTGATGATGTGACTGTTTCCGTATCTACTTTTGTGGGAAATGTCAGTATTTTGCTGATGGGAATGCATCGATTCTGCTGGTTGCTATTAGTAATAAATCATTTCCACCACCTCATTTGCCAGTCAGAGTGTGTGGCAGTCCATTTCCTTTTGTGCTTTTCTTTTTCTTTCTTTTTCTTTTCTTTTTCATGAGTGCCTTAAAATTTTCCTCATAGAAGAGAAGTCATCAGTACTCAGGCTTATTCCTAGTTCTTTGTGAACCTACCTGAACGTGCTACATTTTTAATTTATTCCCCAAATTGTCATTACGTATGCGTAGGAAAACTAGTCATTTTGTGTATTTTGCATTTTTCAATAAGATTTTCCCCCCATGATGTCTGTGGGAAGGTTTGTGTGTGACTTGATAATTTAAAGCAAACTTGTTACCATTCTTCCTTACCTGTGTCTCCTTTCTGTACTTTATCTTAATCAGACTCCTCTAGCTCACTCTGGAGGAAATGAGACTGGAGAGCACATGCATCTTAGTCTTCTTATAGTGTTCCTGCTAATGCTCTTCCTTCCCCTCTGCACTGGGCTGTGGGCTCTGTATGCGCCCCTGCCTGTACTGTGTTGAGCTCTGTTCCATTTCTTCCTATTTGTTTCAGGAGTTCACCATAAGGCAGTTGTGATAAACTTTGTCTCAGATATTTCCATCTCTACTGAGATTTTCATACTACAGGGTTTTTATTTCATATAGTATTTTCAAAATATATGTTGGTTGCTAACATTACTGGTAGTAATTTTCTTCCCTCCAGTTAGAACTAGTAGGTTGTTGTTTTTGAGAGTTAGACATGGAATCTCACGCCCAGCTCTCCTCTGTTCATCTAGTTTTTACGTAAAACATTTTTATTCCCTGTGTTATCACGGATAAAATTTTTCCAATGTTTTCTATGTACAGTTTATTTCCAATTATGAACTTGAGTGCTGCTTGAGAGGGTGACCTGAGTTATTTCATAACTTCTTCAAATGCCCTTTCTTCTCCATGAATTTTAAGAGCCAGAATTTGTGGGTGCACTGATTAGACCCACAGTTACTTCCTTTTATCACTCCAGATATATTCTTCCCTGCTTTTCTGTCTGTAAGAACGTTGACAGTACCTCAGATATTGTTTTGTTGTTGTTGTTTTGGGGTTTTCTTATGTGGTTTAGCATTGTCTGTAAGAGGATTGTATTAATTTTATCTTGTTACTTTTGACATCTTGATGTGAAATGTCAAGAAGAGTTCCTGTCTTTGTTCCTGAGATAGAAACTCAGAGAGGAGCAACAGGAAACATGGCTGCTTCTCTGATAGATGTGCCTCAGGTCAGTGTTGAATTCACACTTCCTTTTTTGTTTGTTTGTTTATTTGTTAGTTTTTGTTTTTAATTGTTTTTTGTTGTTGTTGTAGTTGAAACCATGCAAACCTGCCTCTGGTAAAGTTATCTAAAGTGTTTATTTTCGAAGATTTTTTTTTTTACTTATTTTAAATTGTTTATAGTTTTTTGTTTATCTTTTTTTAATTGGATATTTTATTTATTTACATTTCAAATGTTATCCCCTTTCCAGGTTTCTACTCTGCAAACCCCCTATCCCATCCTCTCTTCCCCTGCTTCTATGAGAGTGCTCCCTTACCCACCCAACCACGCCTACCTCACTGCCCTGGCATTCCCTTACACTGAGGCATGAGCCTTCAGAGGACCAAGGGCCTCTCTTCCAAATGATGACAGATAAGGCCATACTGTGCTACATATGCGGCTGGAGCCATGGGTCCCTCCATATGTACTCTTCTGTTGGTGTTTTAGTCCCTGGGAACTCTGGGCAATCTGGTTGGTTGATATTGTTGTTCTTCCTATGGGGTTGCAAACCCCTTCAGCTCCTTCAGTCCTTTCTCTAGGGACCACACGCTCAGTCCAGTGGTTGGCTGTGAGCATCCACATGTGTATTTTTCAGGCTCTGGCAGAGCCTCTCAGGAGACAGCTGTATAAACTCCTGTCAGCAAGTATTGCTTGGCATCTGCAATAGTGTCATGGTTTGGTGTCTGTATGTGGGATGGATCCCCAGGTGGGGCAGCCTCTGGATGGCCTTTCCTTCAGTTTCTGCTCCACTCTTTGTCCCTGTATTTCCTTTAGACAGGAGCAATATTGCCAATGATTTCTTTCTTCTTTTTCTTCTCTTTTAGTTAAGACTGAGGCTTTACATTTTGTCACCCACATAGCAAAGTCTTGTCTCATTGTACCCTCCCTGGATTACTAATGTGAGCACACATATTTTGCATGCACTTAAGACCTATAATTCTGAGTATAAATTGACATTTTCATTGTAGGTGAGGATCAAAGAAATATACGAATGTACAGTTACTACACAAGATAGACATTTGTCTCTATATATTAGTGAGAAAGGTTGTCTCATGTGCCACATAGCTTGCATTTCAGAGATGGTAAGGTTTCCAGACCATCTTATGAAAGTAGCTATGGAAATACATGAACATTTTGACCTACCTCACTGAGCAATTTATGGAAAAGTAGAAATAGAAGAGACTCACTATCTTGAATCTGAGTAGTAAATATTTCAGCACCCTAGAGAACCTAGGTGATAGAAGGAATATATGGCTTGCTTTCACCTCTCTATGAGGAGATGCAAATTGTAGTACAGAGGACTTTCTTTTTGCTATTTGATGTAACATGGATTACAAGGGATCATGTACCTATCGTGTGTTGACATCTGATAACTGTTTGTCTCAACAGAGGTTCTCATATTTTTTTCTTGATTCCAGTGCTCAGTGATAAGTTCTCAATTGATAGATGAGTATTTTCTCTTTTTTGTTTTAGTTTTCAGACAAAGTGTAAACAGTTCTTTCCCACCTCTTTATTGCAGCATATAGAATATATAAATAAGAATTTTTTACAGGTAGTGACTTGGTTATATGCACAAGTCCTCAGTTTTGAAGCATAAATGAATGTCTGTTTTAAAAACTTTGCTCTCTTCCTTTAGAGTGGGTACGACTCCTGCCATCCTATATGTTTCCTTTCCCTGAATCTATGTATTACATAGGTAAAATTCTGCAGAGAGGTTGCATTGAGCAGGTTATCATTTCTTACTTTAAAAACAATGTCTTTACTAAGTATACGAGTATCCATCTGCATGATTTTATGTGTATGACATTCTTCCATTGATAACCATGGAGCCCAGAGGTTGGCGCCAAACCCTTGGTATAGGAGTAAAGCATTGAAGTGAGAAGCCATGCGTGTAGAGAAAATTAAATCATATTTCCCTGCATGAACAGCAAGTTCTCTTTACCTCTGAGATATCTGTCTGTCCCTCAGGTTTACATTAAAAAATGTGCATTCTTTGACAAAATTCAACATCTCTTCAAGATAAAAGTCTTGGAAAGATCAGGAATTCAAGGCCCATACCTAAACATAGTAAAAGCAATATACAGCAAACCAGTAGCCAACATCAAACTAAATGGAGAGAAACTTGAAGCATTCCCACTAAAATCAGGGACTAGACAAGGCTGCCCTCTTTCTCCATATCTATTCAATATAGTACTTGAAATTCGAGCTAGAGCAATTAGACAACAAAAGAAGGTCAAAGGGATAAAAATTGGAAAGAAATCAAAATATCACTATTTGCAGATGATATGATCGTATACTTAAGTGACCTGAAAAACTCCAACAGAGAACTGCTACAGCTGATAAACAACTTCAGCAAAGTGGCCGGATATAAAATTAACTCAGAAAAATCAGTAGCCTTCCTATACTCGAAGGATAAACAGCCTGAAAAGAAATTAGGGAAATGACACCCTTTGCAATAGTCACAAACAATATAAAGTATCTTGGTATGACTCTAACCAAACAAGTGAAAGATCCATATGACAAGAACTTCAAGTCTCTGAAGAAAGAAATCGAAGAAGACCTCAGAAGATAGAAAGATCTCCTAGCTCATGGATTAGAAGGATTAATATAGCAAAAATGGCCATCCTGCTAAGAGCAATCTACAGATTCAATCCAATTCCCATCAAAATTGCAACTCAATTCTTCATAGACTTAGAAAGAGCAATTCTCAAATTCATTTGGAATAACAAAAAACCCAGGATAGCAAAAACTATTCTCAACAATAAAAGAACTTCTGGGGGAATCAGCATCACTGACCTCAGGCTGTACTACAAAGCAGTAGTGATAAAAACTGCATGGCATTGGTAAAGTGACGGCAGGTAGATCAGTGGAATAGAATTGAAGACCCAGAATTGAACCCACACACCCATGGTCACTTGATCTTTAACAAAGGAGCTAAAAACCATCCAGTGGAAAACAGACAGCATATTCAACAAATGGTGCTGGTTCAACTGGTGGTCAACATGTAGAAGAATGCAAATTGATCCATTCCTATCTCCCTGTACAAAGCTCAAGTCCAAGTGGATCAAGGACCTCCACATAAAACCAGATACACTGAATGGACATAATACTACCTGAGGACCCAGCTATACCACTCCTGGACATATATCCAGAAGATGCTCCAACATTTAATAAAGACACAGGTTCCACTAGGTTCATAGCAGCCATATTTATAATAGCCAGAAACTGGAAACAATCCAAATGTCCCTCAGAGGAATGGATACAGAAAATGTGGTACATTTACACGATGGAATACTACTCAGCTATTTAAAACAATGACTCCATGAAATTTTCAGGAGAATGGATGGAACTTGAATATATCATCCTGAGTGAGATTACTTAGTCACAAAAGAACAAACATGGTATGGACTCACTGATAAGCAGATATTAGCCCAAAAGTTCGTAATACCCAAGATTCACTGCACTGCAACAGTTAGACTGAGCGTAAGTCCCAGATGAAGGAGGTAGAGAAGGAACCAAGGAGCTGAGGGAGTTTCCAGCCCCATGTGGAGAGAGCAACAGAATCAACTGGCCAGGCCCCCACCCCCTTCCCGTGCTTCAGGAGACTGGAACACCAACCAAAGAATACACATGGAGGGACCCATGGTTCGAGCCACATATGTGGCAGAGGAGGGCCTTGTTGGCCATCGGGGGAGGAAAGGCCCTGCGGGTGTTAAATGCCCCAGTATAGGGGAATGCTAGGGAGGGAAAGCAGGAGTGGGTGGGTGGGGGAATACCCTTATAGAGGCAGTGGAGTGGGGAGGGCATAGGAGATTTCCAAAGGGGAGACATGGAAAGCGAATACATTTGAAATGTAAATAAAGTATCAAAATATAAAAAAAATAAAAAAATAAAATTTAAAATGTTCATTCATGATGAAGCTATTGTATAACCTTGCATCTTTTATTTTTTTGTAAAATGAAGAACGCATCGTAAGTGATGCTTATCTATGAAATGTCAAATCACTTTAGATGATTGAGTTCAATATGGAGGAAAAGAATAGCATTGAAATTTAGAAATTCAAATTTTTCATTTAGACAATCACTTGACCAATAATATATTCAAAATTAATGAAGTATTAGAATTATTCTCACACAACCTTGTATAATCATTTCCACCACAGAAAATCTTTCTACTTCATTTGATTGCATTGTCACATAGGACAGTTATTCTGACTGTAGTGAACCTGTATATGGAATTTATGAAATTTTTATTAATCTTTATTGGTTTTGTTAACTTTTAGAAAGGTGTAGTAATATTAATGTTGTCTAATAATGATTTTTCTATTTACTTGATTGGGAAAATATTCACATACAATAACTTCACAAAGTATCTGGTTCTATGTGTTGTTTAGAATGTTGGCTATATGCAATGATGCTACACTCTACACTCCTTCCTGGTAAAAATCAATAACAACAACAGAAAACCTCCTTGACCTTTTATTCATCCATAAATCTGTATTCTATATTCTACCACTTTGTTTTACAGCATTGTATTTATGCCACAGGATCTCAACTGAGCACGTTAGAATTGACTTAGATCTCTCTCTCTCTCTCTCTCTCTCTCTCCATTTCTTTATTTCTGTGTGTACCCCCACCCCAACTCCACCTTGGTCTCCCTGTCTGCATGGTGATTTCCCTGGCCCCCTTTATTGGGACTGGTGAACCAGAGAGCTGCCCCAAATAAACCTGCATTTATACTTTTTTAAAAAAAGAAGGAAGAAGAAGAGGAAAAAGAGGAAACGGAGGAAGGGGGAAGAGGAAGAGAGGGAGGAGGAAGAAGAAAATGATAAAAAGGAAAGCAGAAAGAAGAATTAAGTCTGGTGAGACCTAGCTACAGGCAGGATTGATCCAGTATCCAAATTTGAGCAAGATTGACTTTGGAAGCATATTTTTTCTAATAACTTTTCCATCTACAATAAAATAGTGTGATCCTGTTTGATATCAACACAGCCTTCATGAAAGTATATTCCTGCAACTAAACCTCAAATTTCTATCATACATACCCTCAAAGTATGCTACATGTGAGTCTATAATGTCATGTTTTCACAGAGATAGAAAACACAATATTGAGTATGAATATTCTAGAATATGTCTTTTATTAAAATTAACTTGCATTTTTACTTTATGGGTATATTTCTCTGAACAAATGCATGAACAATAGGTGTTCATATTTTCTGTAGAGTTCAGAAGAGAACATTGGGTTCAGTGGACCTGAAATTATAATGTATCATATAGGACAAAGAAGGTGCTGAGCACCAAACTTGGATTCTCCAGAAGATCAACCAGTATTCTTAATTTATGAATGATCTCTGCAGCATTGTTAGAAAATTTTATTTTTGAATAATTTTAATGACTCATCTATATCACGAAATTGTCTAATTCTTTAGGTCTCTTTTACCTAGGAAAGCATTTTGTCAACAGTACATGGTAAATGGGTTATTTTCCATTACAGGATCTATTGACATTCAGAAATGTGGCTGTGGACTTCTCCCAGGAGGAATGGGAGTATCTCAACTCTTCTCAAAGAGCTCTATACATGGATGTAATGTGGGAGAATTACAGCAATCTAGTTTTTGTAGGTAAGAGTGCTTTTCTTATAGAATTCCTCACTTATGCTTTGTATTGACCTACTTTGTACATATATAAACCTCTGATCTGTCTAGAGACTACCAGAAAGAAGAAAAAATCATATAATAATAGCCATAACTACATTTTTCAGTCTTTTCTGCAAGAACAACCAATCCTATATGCTATATGATCTCTTCAACTCTCTCATCTAGTTTTCAATCCTAAATTAAGAGTTGAAAGAAACCTGAATATTCAAAGCAATGAAACTCATTATTGTACAGCAATTAGTTGTTGGAATATATTGATTTTACTCTTTGATTAAGCTATTTACCTATTTCTGATTTAAAAAAAGAAGAAGAAGAAATTTTAAAATACGAAAAGAGCTGTTGGTGGTGTGCACTTTGGGATTTTTTTTTTTCCTTCTTGTTAATTTTTTTGAGATAAGGGCTCTAGTCCTAGCATTGCATGGTTTTGAATTTTACTACTATGGAAGATGAAGCAAGTGGATCTGGTGAGCTCCTGGCCAGCTTGGGTTACATAATAAATTCCTAGACAATGAAGGCTACATGGTGTGACTCAAAAAGACAAACAACAAAAAAGAGACCTATTCTCATACGATTGTTTAGAAAGCTTCTTTCTCAAATTGCATTATTTTTTGATCACCTATTTGTTCAGTATTCTACAACATATGCAGATTAGATGAGAAAGAAAGGGCTATTATTGGTCCTGTCAGTTTGATAGAGATCAGAGTAGAGATTCTTCTGAGCATCCATTTAATAATAGTGAAACACAAATGGCCTCTACTGAGAGCTCTTTTCCTATGAATTGCTAGTTTATCTGTCTTTGAGAATTTAGACTTAAGGCGCCATAACTTATTGAATCTGTTTAATTAAGTATCAATCCTTATTATCCCCAATTTGCTAATTTTCCAGAAAACCATTGCATATGTGGTAAATATGAAGATGTCGTGGATCAAGGCTCAAACCATATTGTCTATCAGCATGCAAATATTGAAGAGAAGTCTTACAAATGTCACGAGCTTGGCAAAATGCTTTATGAATCCTCCCAAAGCATACCTTATAATACAAGTGGTACTACAGAAAACTGCAAGATGTATGGGAGTGGAAAGCACTGGGATCCTTCTAATGAATTATTAAACCTAAAGGCACATAAAAGTAGGAACACTGAAGAAGAACAATACAAAGATTATAGGGAGTATTTAAATTTGTGTTCCATCATTAGTCCGTATCCACAAATCAATACTGGAAAAAAAGAACACAAAATTACAGAGTATGATAAATTTTTTGACTCTAAACATAAACTCATGATAAAACGAATGTGTAGTGGAGAGAAACCTTACCAATGCAGAAAATGTGGGAAATTCTTTAGGGCCTATTCAAGTCTCTATAGACATCGGAGAACTCATCCTGGAGAGAAACCCTATAAACTTACAGAATGCAAGAAGTCCATTCTATATTTGTCACACCACAAAGTACATTATAATACCCATTATGGAGAAAAACCCTACAAATGTATCGAATGTGGTAAGTGCTATTATCATTCATCAGGCTTTGAAAGACATTACAGAATTCACACTGAAGAAACCACTTACAAATGTAATGATTGTAGAAAATCCTTTATCTGCTGCTTAGGACTTAAAAAACACCATAAAATTCATGGAGGAGAGAGGCCTTATGAATGTAAACAATGTAGTAAATCGTTCTATACATTATCACACCTTGAAAAACATTACAGAACCCACCATAGACAAAAACTTCACAGATGTAATGAATGTGGCAAATCCCTTTCCTCCTCCTCAGGTCTTCAAAGACATCAGAGAATTCATAGAGGAGAGAAAGCATACATATGTGCTGTGTGTGACAAATGCTTCATTCAGAAATCCCAACTTAAAACACATCAAAGAATTCATACAGGAGAAAAAAGTTACAAATGTAGTGAATGTGAGAAATCCTTCACTGTTGGCTCATCTCTTAGAATACATCAAAGAATTCATACTGGAGAGAAACCTTACAAATGCAGTGAATGTCACAAGTGCTTCATTCAGCAAGCCCACCTTAGAAGACATCAGAAAATTCATACTGGAGAGAAACCTTACAAATGTAGTGAATGTGAGAAATCCTTTACAGTAGGCTCAGATCTTAGAATGCATCAGAAAATTCATACTGGAGAGAAACCTTACAAATGTAGTGATTGTGATAAATGCTTTATCCAAAAAGCAAAGCTTAAAAAACATCAAAGAATTCATACAGGAGAGAAACCTTACAAATGTAGTGAATGTGAGAAATGCTTTACTGTTGTCTCAGATCTTAGAACACATCAGAAAATTCATACTGGCGAGAAACCTTACAAATGCAGTGAGTGTGACAAATGTTTTATCCGGAAGGCCAACCTTAGAAGACATCACAGAATTCATACAGGAGAAAAACCTTACAAATGTAGTGACTGTGGCAAATGCTTTATCCAAAAAGCCAATCTTAGAACTCATGAGAGAATTCACACTGGAGAAAAACCTTACAAATGTGAATGTGGGAAATCCTTTACAGTTGGCTCAGATCTTAGGAAGCATCAGAAATGTCATACTGGAGAAAAACCTTACAAATGCAGTGAATGTCACAAGTGCTTTATCAGGAAAGCCCACCTTAGAAGACATCAAAGAATTCATACTGGAGAGAAACCTTACAAATGTAGTGACTGTGGCAAATGCTTTATCCAGAAAGCCAATCTTAGAACACATCAGAAAATCCACACAGGAGAGAAGCCTTACAAATGTAGTGAATGCGACAAATGCTTTATCCAGAAAGATCACCTTAGAACACATCAGAGACTTCATACAGGAGAGAAACCTTACAAATGTAGTGAATGTGAAAAATGCTTTACCGGTGGCTCAGTTCTTAGAAAACATCAGAAAATTCATACTGCAAGAAGCCTTACCAATGCAATGAATTTGACTAATCCTTTATCAAAGAAGCCCACCTTAGAACTCATCAAAGAATTTATACAGGAGAGTAGCTTTATAAATGCAATGTATATAGCACAGTCTTTACCTGCCTCTCATGTCTAAGAAAACATCAGAACAGGAAACAAAAGTTTCAGTAGTAAATAGTATGGCATATGCTTTATACAAGCTCTGTACTAATAGACCACTACAGGTTTCACACTAGAGAACCATGAACACGAGAAACCTGAGAACAGACACCTTTGAGTAACGTTTAACCGTTAGGAAAAAAAATCAAGCCTTTATACTGAGAGAAAACGCTGCAAATGTGGCAATGAAGGAGAATTTTTGTTAAAATGTTTTTTTGTCAAACTCAAATACTTCATAATGATAACAAAATGGGAAAGCCTAAAGAATGTTCTGTTGTGTAGCAGTGTTTGTTTTGAAATTAAAACATTCCATCCTATAAGGAAGCTAAATAAGACAGGAAATAAAAAACTCAAAATATCTTCAGGGAGTACCTGAAACTGACAGGATTCACTGTGCTTAATTACTTTGAAGAAACTCATACCAGTCATGCTGCTTAGAAGACATTTGATGTATTGAGCCCGTAGGATATGATGCCCTTTAACCTGTAGATATGCCTACAGGTGTATAATGTGCTCTTGTTATCCAGTGTTCATAAGCTGTATTTCATGCTGGCTTGGAGTTTCATGGTGCAACTGTCTTTTGCTCCTATAAGCAGTTCCAGTCTCGTATTTATGTAAGTAACCCCAATAAAGCCCACTGGTTCAAGCAGCTGTATTTCAGTGGCAAGCATACTTGGTTTTGTTATGAATTTGCATTTTGGCTGAGTGGGTACATATGAATGTTGTGTCTTGCCAGGAAAATTCTTTCATACAACATGTGCCAAATCCATTAATTGTTCCTCCAAACTTATATGCCAGAAAATCAATATTAGAGAGAAAATGTTTGATTAAAGTATGGAAGTTCTTTCTGGTTTCTGTTCCAGGCTTACTACTATGGTAGTACATGAACCCATTGAAAGGACTCAACACAGCATGTAGAGGCTTAGGGAGCATAAGAAAGAGGGATACTCTCTTCCTTGTATTCATGGAGGAGAGTGAGAGGTCCTTGGTGAGACAATGAAAATATGGCTACAAACCTGTGTTACTGACAGACAACATCGAAACTGGGCTGTTTCCATGCATGACTCTGAACTCATGCCTAGAGCCCATGACTCAGTCCAACTCCAGTGACCCTCAGAACACCACTGTCTGTGAGCAAGTACAAATATAAATATATAAATATATATATATATATATATATATATATATATATATATTGCTATTCTCATGGCCTGTTGTGCTTTAAAAATCCCACTCCACAAGCCTCAACAAATGAATTCCTTTTGTTAAATCCTTTACACAAAGGTAAAATTGTAAACATCAGAAAACTTAACATGAAATAAAGCCACAGAAAATGTTTTAATAAAGACTTATATTCACCTTAATTTTATGTGTAAGTCCTTCCATACAAATATCAAGAGACTATGAAGCTTTAAAGGGAGAACGTATGAATAAGAGAAGACACACGTGCTCATACACAATTTAGATATCCACAAAGAGATGCTGGAAGATCATTTTGAAGTACTGAAAAAAAGATGAAGTATTTACTTCAATTCCAAAGTACTAAATTAGAATTTTGAGACTAAAACCAGTAAGACTCCAAAATTTTCAACCTTAGAATTGCAGTGTATTACAATAAACAAAATCATATCAATGCATAGGTGTTTTATGGATTTCAGGACAAGGGGATAGTCATTCATATTCAACTAATGGGGAAATAACTATTTGAGAACATTTTGTTCTCAGTACTGAAGGTAGTATTGATGATTAGTACAATCTTGAGTAAGTTCAGACACTTCTTGGAATGATCATATGATAATATTTATCAATTACTACCGTTATCAGGGCTGAATAATCTGAACAGGATACAGTAGAAACTTAGGCATCTGTATAGGCGTTTAGCAATCTGGAGAATGGAACTAGCTTGATTGACTCCTGGGGTGCCAGTTGTAGGTGTTCCATGGATTAAGGCCCCTCTGCTTGATGACATTAGATGGCTGTCCTAACTGATTCACAGATTTCCTATGGTAAACTTGTAAACAGTGAAGATATCTCACCTTGTACCCCTAATTCTTTATTGTTTTCTATATTCTGTATTCATGTATAAACACTTCTGGTATAAGATGGCAGCAACATGTTGGAGGCTCTAGAGTGCAGGTCCAGGACAGCCTGACATCTGGAGTTGAGGCGAAGGTAACCTGGACAGAATGGAGCAGATGGGTATCTGTGAAAATGGGGCAATCACCTAATCTGTTAAACGATGTGGAAATGAAAGTAGGTTATGTGGCCATGAAACATTCAGCATGTGAGGAAGTGTTTAGGGAGGGCTAGATCATAGAAGTCAAATAGAGGATGCAGTTTTTAGGGACAAGAAAACTTTCCTCAGCTCTAGGGCACCCTGTGTAGAGTTATCTTCTGTGTAGAGCTCTCACCCTAGGAGAGAGTTACCAGCAATGCAGTGGGTGAAACTGTAGCCCAGTTGACATGCAAAGCTGTGAAACAGCCAGTGCGAACCTAACCAGGGCTTTGACTAGGTTTTCTACTGCTCTGCAGAAGAACAAGGGCCTGCAGAATTTCATTGTGGATATCTACCCATGTTCATAAACTTTAGGTAATATGAACTGGGGTTTAATTGTGTTTTTTTTTCATTTATGATTTTTCATTTATGATTGCCAGCATAGTTAGAGAAGAATAATCTGGTAGAGGGTTTGTATTATCTCTTGTTTTCAAACAGGATTCATATCCTATTGTAGCAATTAAAAAGCTCTTGGAATTTAAATTCAACCCTGCTTTCTAACTCCCCTGCTCTATCACTTGCCTATTCAAGAATTGGAATAGGAAAAGTGGAATTTGTTTCTGGGACTAGTATCCCAAGAGCTGTTTAGAAATTAGTTCCACGAGGAACCAGTACAGATCTAATGGAAGCTGAAAATATACTTTACTAATTTCTAAAGTGAAGGTTAAACACATTAACACTTACTAAGCAAATTTTCACTCATTGTTAATTTTCGATCTGAGATGTATGAACTATAGCATGTAAATATAGCACTCAGAAATGTGTCTTTATTAAGACCTCTTATGGGGCTAGAAAGATAGCTCAGTGATTAAGAGCACTGACTGCTCTTCCACAGGCCCTGAATTCAATTCCCAGCAACCCACATAGTGACTCACAACTATCTGTAATGGGACCTGATGCCCTCTTCTGGTGTATCTGAAGATAACTACAGTGTACTCATATACATAAATAATTTATTTTAAAAAAGAACTCATATGAAGCAATCTTACATTTTACTTTAGGATGTGGAAAAGTACAGTATGAATGCAGTGAGAAAGTATCAGGCCACACTGGTTTTACAGTTACAAGATGCACTATAAATAGGAAAAACTTGGAAAGCATCTTTTAAATCATTCTGATTACTCATATGTATGAGAAAAATAGACTCTGTGTTTTGGTCCAACAAAGAGTCTCCCAATATATACATGGGCAAAGTGGTTTTGTGTTGTTTGGGTTTTGCTTTGTTTCACTGACTATATAACTCTATTGCCTTAGTTTCCTCATAACTAACTCACCATGTAGTTTAACTTCCCTAATGCTAGGACTAAAGCAGTACACCAACACAACTGGCTCAAACAGTACTGTAACTTTGGGATTTCATTCAGTTTTATGGGTTTGCACTTCTCTCAAAAGGAATGGCAATGCCTAGACTTTGCTCAGCAGATTTTATACAAAGATTAGATGTGGCAGAAGTGCAGCAGTCTGGTTTCTGTGGGTGGGAATAGTTTTCTTGCAGTCTTGCTTGCTCCTCAGGAGAAACTATGCATGTATTGGAGCTCTGTTTGACTTTCACATCTCACAGAGAAAAGAGGAGAAAGAACATGATATTTTATCTCTTCTTCATGTATGTTCTACTGGTAGGTATAAGGCCTCTTTCATTTTTTGTTCCATGATAAATTCAGAAACTCAGTCGTGTAAAATATTGCCGTGCCAATTACTTAGTTCCTTCCACACCAGCCCTTGAGTTTTGACTGATATGGGATTAGAAATGGTGGAACACAAGTTATACTAACTGAAAATGCTCCCTATTTTCTATATTCTGACACTGCATGGCACTTGCTGAATCTTTTGTAGAATCCTCTATTTTGTTTTCTCTTCATCTACAGAGTACAGTACCCTGTTAGAAATCCAGGAGCTTTCTGAAGAATCTCTTTCTTGTATGCTCTGCTCACTGATAAGCCAAACCTGCAAACCTGTGAAGTAGAACCAAGGCCTGGAAGGTAGAGAGAAATGGACATTTTGGGAGAGGGGGGGGATTAAGTCCACAGTAGTGAGGAATTCAAGGGACAGTGAAAATAAAGTGGAGAGGGAGCTGAAGAGATGCCACAGTAGCTAAGAGTATTTGGTATTCACACGGGTTCATCTCTCAGCCCCTACATACTGGCTGACAACTATACATAACTTTAGGTCTAAAGATTTGAGACCTTCTTCCAACCTCAGTAAACATCAGGCACAAACACAGGACATACATACCCATAAGCTAAGATATAAAATCCAACAGTTAAAAAATATGTGCAAGTGGCAAATGAGATGTGGCTTACCATATTGTTTATCTAGAAATGATTGTGGGATATTTTACCATAAATAATATCAAACTATCTTATTGTATCTGTTACCAGCTCATTATGCAAAAATTAAATTGTAGGAAAATATAATTTATTTGGATGTGTTTGTGAGCAATATCATCTCTATTCCACTTGTATCCTGTGTGTTCATATCACTATTATATACACTTCATTGCTCTGATTTTATCATACTGTAAAATTAGGAAAAGTCTTCCTTTAAGTTTCTTTCCTTTGAAGGTTTTAGTAATTCCTTTACATTCTATTTTCTTTCTGGTCAGTTTTCCTATTTCCTAATATAATGCCAGAAGAAATTTGGTAAGAATTATTTACTATCTCTGAACAGTATTAAGATCTGTCTATACTGTTTTGCCATTGACTATTGCCTTCACACCATTACTCAATGTTTTTTACTATTACTCATTAGTTTTTATTGCAATAATTTTAATACATTTAAAATTTTTGATTTAATCTTCTTAGGTTTTTTGAAGTCTTGGAGCATGATGCATATTTCATATGTTTTTAGCATTACTTTATTTTTCAGAAATTGCCCATTCCTTTTGGAACAACTTACTAGAATCTTTAGGAAGAAGAAACCTCTTGCTTATTGTCTTACCATGATTGAATGAGAACCTGATAGCTGTTTGTCAGTGTTCACAAATCAGATATATATTTTTCTGTGTTCTGTTGCTGTTCATTTCACATATTGATTAGCGAATAATTATTCATTATTTCAAAAATGTACTATAATTGGTTATTTCAAAGCAAACTAAATGTTTGATATATTTGACTCTTATGTAAACTTTTTGCTTGTCTGTTTGTTAAAGAAGTTACATATTGATTACATCCCATTGACAATGTCTGTTTTCTTTTTGATGCATTATCTGCAGGATTTGTTATCGTTAAGGACCTTGAGTATGGACACTGACTAGTCAGAGACTGAATCACGGTGTACATTAGTTGAGAATTTTGTCCATGACTAAATGATGTGTACCATGATTCCAGTCATAAAATTGGTTTCCAGGTTGCATCGGTAGGAAACACAAGATATATGCTACTTACTGATCAGCTGTAATGAGTACCCTACCTGAGGGCTAGACATCTCTCATTTCACTCTGGTTTGTGTAAAAGTGAAATCAGAAATGGTTATTCAGCAAAAATGGTAACATGTGCATTAAGCACCTGAAATAATTTTCCATATATTATTGGGAAGGTGAATGTGTGTAGTATGAATTCTATGGAGCAGTATTAGGGAGCCACATATGGAGAGGACTGAGGTGTGAACCTATGGTGCTAGATCTGAACCTGACTCAGTTAAGAGTCTCTATAGTGATAATTTAGAAGGAACTTGCAGAAATAAATGTACCAGGCCTTCTTAGATGTCTTTTCTTTAAGTAAGACCCTATGAGTTTAACTAGAATAACCTGTGGAAGTATGGGTGGAAGGTTACTTACTGGATCCAGGGCAATTCATAAATGAATCCACATCTGAAAAGAGACACCCCTTCACCATCTGTTATGAACTGTTAATAGACATTCAGGTAAGGTCCCAACATCAAGGATCTTACTAACAGCCATGATGAATTGTTGATGGCCTCAATCTCCTGAGGCACTCTGCTGATGACCGGAGTGATATGGTCAGGTCCACAACTTTTTTTTTAACTCCATTTTGTTTCTCATATTCTGACTCTGTCTCGTTCTTTCAACTATGTCTTCCAGAATGTTCCTGTAACCTGGCCAGGCTTGTAATGACTAAGGTATAGGGGATCAGAATAAAGAAGATAGAAAAGATTGGCTCAAAGTTTCTTGCACAATCTATGTCTTATGCCAAGCTAGTTTATTAAAAAGTACAGCATCCTATACACAGATTTCCCTGAAGGTGAAAAATGGGACGGTGTCAGCAAACCCTATTGTATAATAGAGTGGAGTAAAAGGAAATCTAGTCAATGTTCTACAAGGGAATCACAGAATGGCTCAATGGTATCAAAGACTAAGCACACAACAGCCGGGGGACAGATAACCACAATCCCTTAGGCTGGGAAGGATTGGCTTTTCAGAGTCAGAAAGCATAACTCCCTAAGTCCTTTGCCTCAAACTAGTCTTGGCTCTCGCCATTCATATTCCTGGTTTTATAAGAGGAACTGCATTCTTTCTCCATACACTGGGGCTTCAAGAAAAGCCTCAGATTGATCAAACCAACAGATTTTTGACCCTTGTAGGAGGTTATATGGATATTTTACTTAGCATAGATCATGCCGGTATCATTTAATTTCTCAGTTTGGTCCATTGTTGTTTTCTGTATTAATATCTGTACACTGGAATAAGAAGATTCACTGAAGAAGGCTGAGTACAGCACTTTACTTTCAATGTAAGCAAGTAATGTACCAGCTTGCAACCCCACCAACAATGGAGGAGTGTTCCTCTTTCTCCACACCTCAATTGCATCTGTTTTCACCTGAGTTTTTATCTTAGCCATTCTGACTGGTGTGAGGTGGAAACTCAGGGTTGTTTTGATTTCCATTTCCCTGATGACTAAGGATGTTGAACATTTCTTTAGGTGCTTCTTGGCCATTGGATATTCCTCAGTCGAAAATTCTTTGTTTAGTTCTGTACCCCATGTTTTAAATAGGGTCATTTGATTCTCTGGAATCTAACTTCTTGAGTTTTTTGTATATATTTGATATTAACCCTGAATCAGATGTAGGAATAGTAAAGAGCTTTTCCCAATCTGTTGGTTGCCATTTTGTCTTATTGACAGTGTCTTTTGCCTTACAGAAGCTTTGCAATTTTGTGAGGTCCCATTTGTCTTTTCTTGATCTTAGAGCATAAGCCATTGGTGTTCTGTTCAGAAAAATTTTCCCTGTGCCCATGTGTTTGAGGCCATTCCCCAATTTCTCCTCTGTAAGTTTCAGTATATCTGGTTTTATGTGGAGGTCCTTGATCCACTTGGACTTGAGCTTTGTACAAGGAGATAAAAATGGGTCGATTTACATTCTTCTACATGGTGATTGCCAGTTGAACCAGCACCATTAGTTAAAAATGCTGTCTTTTATCCACTGAATGGTTTTAACTCCTTTGTAAAAATCAAGTAACCATGGGTGTGTGGGTATATTTCTGAATCTTCAATTCTATTCCACTGATCTGGATCTTCAATTCTATTCCATTGATCTACCTGTGTGTATCTCTACCAATACCATGCAGTTTTTATCACTATTGCTCTGTAGTACAGCTTGAGGTCAGGGATGCTGATTCCCAAGAAGTTTTTATTGTTGAGATAGTTTTTCCTATCCTGGGCTTTTTGTTATTCTAAATGAATTTGAGAATTACTCTTTCTAGGTCTATGAAAAATTGAGTTGGAATTTTGATGGGAATTGCATTGAATCTGTAGATTGCTTTCGACAGAATGGCCATTTTTACTATATTAACCCTTCCAGTCCATGAGCATGAGAGATCTTTCCATCTTCTGAGAGAACCTAGGGTCTTTTTAAGGACACAGAACAAGAAAAGTGGCAGCACTGGAAGATGTGACACTAACTGATGCTGACCAGTGAGGATTAATTTCTTATACCCATTTTGCCCTCAGCCTTGTGATATGATTTAACAAAAATTGTTGTTAGTACATTTGCATTCAGAGAATTTAAAGTAAGTATGAGTAATTTTTAAATAAAAGTTTAGATATGTGATTCTTTTAAGATTCTTATAAGGTTAATTTTAAAGATAAATAATAAAATAATCACTCATTTCTTTGTAATTGTAGATTGCTACCTTCTAGTAACTGGCTAAGAAACTGGCTAAGAAAAATATCTTGATTGCTTACGCTTTGTTAATCTACTACAAGTTGCTTGTTTTCTTTACCTGTACTATGTAATATTATTTCTGAAAAGGTATTGGAAAAATAGTTTTTTTTCATAGTCATTCAGTAGAAGAAAACTAAAACATAATCTTATACTGCTTGAAAGAATTTTCAGGACCATATAAGTCATGGGAAAAAGAATAAAATGGTCAGAACATTGTTCTTTCCACCTATATGTTTGTGTGTGTTTGTGTGTATGTATATGTGTAAAGTTTGTATGAGAGTGTGTTAGATCTTTGTTCCATCCATCGTATCTATATGTATGTATATATGTAAAGCTTGTTTGGGTGTGTATTGGAGCTTGCATCATCCACCAACTGTGTGTATATATGTATGTATGTTATGTGTGAAATGCTTGAAGCCTGCTTGTTGGAACTTTGTTCCATCCACCCACCAGTCCATGTGAATATGTATGCATGTGTATACATGTATATTTGTATATATGTGAAATGCTTGGAGCCTGATTTTTAGAGCATTGCTCCAGTCTTCTAACATGTGAATATGTATGTGTTTGCCTGTCTGTCTGTTTTCTGTATGTCTGTTGCTGGACCTTATCTTTATTCAACCATTCTCTCTCTCTCT
>JADRCH010000849.1:83050-139184 GCA_019843965.1 Rhynchomys soricoides | reverse complement strand
TATGAATGGCTTCTTTCTCCCCTTTCTCTTTGCTAACTGCTGGCTTCCAGAACCAGCAACCCCAGTCAATTTCTGGACCAATCCCTATCAGCTACGCTCAGCACTGCCTCGCATGAGCTGCCTACCTCAGATTACTCTGTGGTGTCAAAGCTGATTTTTGCACAGAGTCATCTAAATTGCACATATAGCAAAGATTATATCAACAAGCTCTGCTTTCTCTATTGTTTCTACAAGTGTGTTTTCTATGATACACTTAAAGTTGAGAGTTCCTATGCAAAATGTCTGAAGATAAACCCAGTTATCTCTACCCATATCCCATCCTTTCTCTGTAGGTTCCTGTAATTCTGACACTATAGTAGAACTTTGAAAGCAGAATGCCAGTGTAAAGTGTTTGTAATAGTCTTCTGAATTTTTAAAAACTTATGTAATTTTAGTTTGTGTGTATGTGTCATTATGTGCATAAATAAATTCAAGGAAATTTGGAGACCAGAAGAGACCATTTGATCCTTTGTAGCTATTGCTCCAGGTGATTGTTAATACCAGTTGTTGGGATTGAGTATTGAAGCAGTTCCTCTATAAGAGCAGGGTTTGATTTTAATTGCTGAGACAGTAATCCATCTCCTGAAACATTCTATCAACCTGTTGATAAAAATATTTCTCTCTCATCTATATTGATAGAAGAACTCCTCTAACTCCTAGAATGGATCATGTTCTAATACCTCTTCCTGGCAAAGAGAAAAATTGTTGTAGAACATTGTGGATGATTATAGAAAGCAATGTAGACCTCATGTAGACATGATAATGCTAGGCAGAATCATGAGAGGAACAATGAGAGTCATTTCAAAAATAAGTATGGAAATATAATCCAATATTTGGTGATTATGAACCAACTATACATGTAGCAGTTAGAATTCATGAAATTTGAGTATGGGAAGATGATTTCTTCCTAATGATTTGAAGAGAATTTTGGTTTGGTCTAAATATTATTGTGTAACATTTGGGAACAAATATGCATCCCAGCATCCCTCCACTGGAAGCCAAAGTGGAGAAGATCTCCACAGCCACCATGACCTTGCCTTTGGTGCTGTGGTAAACAGGGAGGAAAGTGGCCCAGACACTGCAAAACACCAGCATGCTGAATGTTATGGACTTGGATTCATTGAAGGTGACAGGCAGGTTTCTGGAAAGGAACGCCAGAATGAAGCTCCCAAAGGCCAGGCAGGCCAGGTATCCCAGGACACAGTAAAAAGCAGTGACTGAACCCTTGTTGCAAACAATGATGATGTGACCATGCTCAGATTGTGCATCAATATCAACAGAAGGAGGAGAAACTCCTAGCCAGACTGCACAGAAAATAACTTGGGGGAGAGTACAGATGGGAATGATGTAGTTAGATATCCCTGAAACAAAAAAGTACTTCATCATTTTTTGAGGGGCTGTGACTTTGAATGCAAGTACAACAGTAATTGTTTTGGCCAACACAGTGGAAATAGCCACAGTGAATACAACTCCAAATGTGATTTGCTGTAGGATGCAGGTGGCTGAGTGTGGATGGCCAATGAAGAGCAAGGGGCAGAGGAAACAAAAAATAAGGGAGATGATCAAGATGTAGGTGAGAGTGCAATTATTGGCCTTAACAATGGGAGTAGTATGGTGCTTCACAAAGACCCCAAGAATAACAGCTGTAAATGCAGAGAAGCACAAGGCCTGAAAAGAAAGTGCCATCCCCAATGGGTCTTCATAAGTGAGAAAGGTAAGAGCTTTAGGGATGCAGTGATTCTGCTCTGGGTTAGCATATTGGTCCTCTGGACATGGGACACATAACTCCACATCTAATGGGAAAAAATTAAGGTATTATTAGTGTTGCTTCAGCAATTTTACTGTCTGGATATTTCATTTAAGTATATAAAAGAAGTGTTTCAACATTTGAATCTGGGTTCAGGGAATACATTCAAGGTCATTGCTACATAAAATTGATTCCATTTTTTAATGCTTCTCATTGTCATGGTAAATAAAAACAACAAATATTTTTGTCTATTTTACTATATTGTTGCGATCATTTATCATGGGTGTGTATATTTATAAGTGTGTTTATGTGTAAAAGCAATAAATGTTCTCATGAACATGAAAGTAACTGGATTTATATGGGTTAGGTATGAGGCTGAGAATGAGAAGTAAAGTTTATATGAATATAATATCAATGTTTGTAACTGCAAGCATAAAAAAATCATTTCTAGTTTTGTCCTCTTTTGACCATAGTAACACCATATTCCTGACACTGAAGATAAAAAGCTCTGTAATTCCCACCATTGTATGTATAGGAAATCTGATTACCACTGCCCTGAATTATTGGATAATTGCAATAAGGAATAGTGTACTTCCAAGGTTTGAAGTCTTTTATATGGAACAATGCTTGACAGCCATTTTCATTTAATTTGTTTTAGGAAATAGGAATTTAGCTTGGTTGTGAAGAGAATGTGCTGCTCTTAGAGAGTACTTGAGTTTGGTTCCCAGCACCAATGTCAGGTGTACCCAAACAGCCTTGTTGAATTACTTATGTGCATATTTTATGTAGAACTTCATGCATATCAGAAAATAACAGATAGGAGTTGGTTACCTCCTATTATATGGTTTCTGGGGATAAACTAATGCCATCAAACTTATTGGGAAAGGATTTAACTGCTAAACCATCTTACTGGCCATAAGTCTTTTAATGCCTTCCATTCAATTATATAGGATGACACATCAAAGAAGGGAATAAATGCATGCCTGCCAATTATATTCAGTTCATACTGACTCAATAGTTATTTGACAAATATGAGCTGTGCAAGTGCCATTACCATTTGAAGATTGTGGCTAATTCCTTTCAGGAGAAAACAATTTTAATATATGCTATTGTTGAAAATATTATCTGGGCACTATTTATACTAGTATTGAATAGAGGACTCCTAATATTTACACATCATGTGCCAACAGTGATTCTCAATTTTCTACATTTCAGATATCACCGAACATTTGAAAAGAGGAATGTCTCTTTCTTATACAAAATCTCCTATCTCATGCTTAACAGTTTTAGATAATTTTACAAATTATTATTTGCCTTCTTCAATAGTCTTACAGAGGACTTGGATTTGATTCCCTCTAGCCACATGCCTGATTCTGTCTTTCATGTGCTTCTGCACTTGATAGGTGTGCATAAACTTATCTAAGGGCACATACATCAAGACAATATAAATAAATTATTTAAAGATTCAGGATATACATATATTTTTAGAGAGGATTAATCACTAGAAAAGATCTTCTCTAAAACACACTAACACTGAAGTTTTCTTATCAAAATTGTTTAAGAATATGACAACTACTATGAATTTTCAATGAGTCAAAGATATATGACAAGTTCTATTTTTAATGACATTTTAAATTATTGTATTCCTACAATTACTAACTTAGGAAAGTAATATTTATTTTTTAACGTTCCATTTTAGAGCACTTCAGCATTCCCATATGGGATAAACAATTTGAAGGACATATCCCAGCAGGAAATACTTACTTGTCTCATTAGAAATTTCATTTTCTGTGCAGGGACTGCAATCAAAACAGCAGGCTGCCATTCCATTCTTCCTGTATTTTCTAAATCCCGGACCACAATCAGCACTGCACACAGAGGTTGGCATCTAAAGTAAAAATAGACATATCCTGCTATCAGGAGTTTTACTGACCACTTCACAAATTATATAAGCATGTAATATTTGTAAGCTTATCTTATATACACCAACAAAGTTACCAGATTTTACTTAGTGCATTGTATGATGACAGAAATCAATATATGGAAAAAATTGAGAAGTTGAATTGTTTCCCATCAACTTGAAATTCAGAAAGAAGAGTTCTTAGTGTCCTGTTTTCGATCAGTGCAGGGATTGCAAGGTGGTTATTCTATTTAATTCTTGTCTCCTTAACACAAAGTATAGTATAAAGGTACAGAGAACCTAATAGAGAATGATCTCCATCAGACTAGCCTGTCATCATACCTGTAAAGCATATTTTAAATTGGTAATTGATGTAGAAGTGCCCAGCCCATTAGAAGCAGTGTTGCCCATAGGCAGTGGTACATTAGAAATCATGCAAAACAAGCCAGTAAGCAGAGTTCCTTGAGTGACTACCTTTCCGTTACATTATCCAGATCTATTCCTTGTCTTCCCTGGAGTGTAACCCATGAGCCAAATCACCCTTTTTCTCGCTTTGCTTAAAGTTACTGTTTAATAACAGCAACATAAAAGCAAATTACAAGTAAAGAACATACAAAAATGTGGAAAACACCTCAAATATTAGATGAACAAAATAACCTCAACTACATCAGGACTGCAAACCGTAACAAACTAAATGGAACGAGTAAAACAGCTGCTGCATAGGCTGCCCTTTTGCATTTGTGGTGAGGAGGTGCTGCGTTTCTGCATAGTGAGCTAGAAGGTGGAGTGTTTCCTGAAGTGAAAAGACTTTATGGGGCCTGCAAATATAGTGAAAATTTAGATTGCTTAAAATTCATTAAAGTATTTCTTAAATTAAGAAAATTTTGGTATTACAGTGCATCTGGTGATGGGTGTCTATATGCTGTATTAGAATTTTGCTGATTTCTGCATGCTGAATTTACATCCTTTGTTTCATGTTAAGCTTTATATTGCCTTCACAGAGCCTATTATTCACAAGCTCATGTCATGTTCTTCAGAAATATGGTTAAATACAACTCTTCCATTTTTTTTGTTTTGTTTTGTTGAAACAGGGTCTTACTGTGTAGTATTGGTAGATCTCAACTTCCTACCTAGATCAGGGCACACACAGTTCCTTCTTTTTCTGTATTTATTTTCACACTTAGTAAGATTTTAAAGGCTATTTTGAGGATGAGTTGAGAAAATTCATTTCCTTGTCCGTATTCTGCTCGTTTCACTTAAAGCAGAGTATCCATTTCAGTCCTGGATTGGGTAGATTTAACAGAAAAGGCAGACTAGCCATGAGTAGAGATTGTACTGACTCTTGATTCACAGAATGTAGATTAAAGACATGTGCCACTACAAAAACTTGACCTCATTTCTAGGTTTAATGGAAATTCTTTGATTCTCCTTTCCATATACTGCAATGCCATCAATAACTTTGCTGTAGAGAACTTTATTATAGCAACACGTGTCCTCTTAGTTTGTCGGGTTTGTTTATTCTCCTTTGTAAAGTTCTGAATGGATGCTAGACTTTGTTAACAGCCTTTTTCTGCATGTTTTTAGATAATAACATAATTCTATACTGTAATGTTTTACACTTAACTGATATACCTAGGTTGAGCCTCATGGAATGAAGTAATTTTTGTACAGCTGTAGCTGCTTGTGTTATGAATGCTAATTATGTTCCTCCCCCCCCCCAAAAAAAAAAAAAACTGTTAGCACTGGAGTGTCTTCAAGTAGCTTCTGGGAACCTGCCCCTAGTTGGTTCTGATTAGTAAATAAAAGATGGCAACAGCCAATAGCTGGGGAAGACAGACAGAAGCTGGGTTTCTGGACTCCCTGGGCTTGGGAGCAGGAGAAGGAGGAAAGAAGAGCTCTGCCATGCTGGAGGGGAGTGCAAACAGAGGAGAGACAGAGTCAACATGGGTGATAAAAGCAAGGCAAATGCCCTGGGTTCTGGGCCAAAATATGTGGCCCAGACAGCTGTCTAAGTAGAGTTAAAGACAGCTGAAATGGAACATAGAATTAGTAAGTAATAACTCAGGATTAACAGCATGGACATTGGGCAGTGGCTCAGCTATTGTGCTGTTTAACGCATATTAAAATATAAAGGCTATATGTGTATCTTTCATTTGGTAACATAAACAATTGAGGCTGGTAGCAAACCAGCCACTGAGATTAATTAATACATATTACAACACACAGGGACTGGTCTTTCAGTTGTGATGTTGCCGTCAGTTGAAAGATGTTTAGTCTTCCAATATTTCAGGCATGTCCACAAAAGATAAATGATGTTATACTTAAATTATGATTCTTCTGTTCAAGTTAATTTTGTTGCTTCCCCCACACCTTTTTACAGAAGTGCTCTGTCTCTCTCTCTGTCTCTCTCTCTCTCTCTCTCTCTCTCTCTCTCTCTCTATATATATATATATATATATATATATATAATTTTTTATACAATGCCCCCCATGGAGGTCACAAAAGAATATCTATTTTTATAGATCAATCTTTCCCACAGTGGCCATAATTCTATGAGTGGCCAGTGCTGTTATCTCTACCTATGGTGATATCCAGCTCCATACAGCTATCAAGAGCCATATCTGGGCCTGCTGTCCTGTGGCACCCAGAGTCTTTGTTGATGTCTGTGGTCTGTGTTCCTACCAAAGTTTGTGCAAACAGATGTGGTGGCTGCTGCACAATGATGAATGTCTAAGCCATAGGTCCTGTTGTCAATGGGATATGTATTGATGTCCATGAACAGTGTAACCAGCAAAGACCATGTGGATGCCCTTAGGCTGAGTTGGTAACTGAAGTTATGCTGAGGTCCATGAGTTCTGTTGTCAGCTGGAGCCATACTGATCTGAGTGAACTACACTGCCACCTGAGGCTAGGGAGATATCAGGATCTGTGCTGCTGCTGATGGCTGTGTCTGAGTCCATGGTCCTACTCCACGAGGAGTTTGTGTTGATTTCCATGGCCCATGTTATGACTGAAAACTTTGGAATTTTCATGATATGGAGTTCAGCCTGAAACCATGTTGATGTCCATTGGCTGTGCTCATTTTGAGGGGCTTGTTTGCATCTGTGGCCCTGCTACAGTTAAGCCCCCAGGTTTTTTCTCTGCTATCACCAGAAATCATGTAGAACCCCATTATCTTTGCTCAAGGCTGCTTTTAAAATGCTAGGAAACTACTTTTGCAGTGATATGAATGATTGTAGATTCATAGATGTGAAGAAGGTACATGAAAGTTATTTGTAACAACTACCACCATCCGAACCCCCATGCTTCCCCCGAAATCCAAGAAAGAGAAGAAGTTTTAAAAGGAAGCCATAAAAAGAACTCTTAAAATATATGGTAAGGAATTTGAAGTTAGCTTTCAAAAATGGAGGACTTCTTGAGGGAATTTGGGAGGGAACAACTATGTTCTATTTACGGGGCAGGAACTAAGAGTTTGACCATGCTCCAGTGTCTTATTTAGGGTTTGATTGTTGTGAACAGACACCATGACTGAGGTAAATCTTATAAGGAGAACATTCAATTTGAGCTGGCTTACAGGTTCAGAGGTTCTCTCCATTATCATCAAGGCGGGAACATGGCAATATCTAGGCAGGCATGGCGCAAGAGAAGCTGAGAGCTGTATGCATTTATCTGAAAGCTGCTAGCAGAATACTGACTTCCAGGAAGCTAGAATGAGGGTCTTAAAGCCCAAATCCACAGTGACACACCTACTCCAACAAGGCCTTAACTCGAAATAGTGCCACCCCCTGGGCCAAGCATATACAAAGCATCACATCCAGTGAGTACAAAAATAACAAAAATTGGACTTTTTAACTTTAATATTTTAATTTTTGTGGTATGCTCTCATAGAAAGGCAAACATAAAAGGACTTGGAATTGAGTATGGTCACAGTTCATGATTGGAAATTTGAAAAGAATCAATAAAAATATTATGTTAAAAATAAACTAAATTCATTATCTGTAATTTTGATTAGAGAAGGTGACCATGAACACTCAATTATTGCTAAAAATTATTTGTAAATTATGTTTTAGTTGTTATTTCAATATTTGATGCTTTTCTAATAGTTGTTTTTCTGTCAGGCATTCAAATGCTGTTTATAAGTTATTTTGACCTTTTGTGTCCATCTTACTTTTAAATATGGCATTTGTAAAAGTCTTTCATAGTGTTCATTTATTAATTATGACTTATTGTAATTGTGTTCATTCTCAAAATTTTTCTGTCTCCTTTTATTATGAAGAATAAGTTCACTGAATATAGCAACTGGATTGGCATTTATGTCTCTACATGTTTTAAATATGTATTTTTTTCTCTGCATTTAAGAATATCCATGGTGTGTTACATTACACATTACTAACGAAGGTAAGAAACAAAGATAGCACAAGGTGGGACACATGAGAAGGAGAAATAGACTAGATATCATGGGTAAATGGGTTTGGGAACTGAATGTGAGTTGGTGGGATGGGAACAAAAGGGGAAGATAGAGAAACAGATTATTTGGAGAGATCACTAAGATGAGAGTGGCATCTCTGAATCAAGCTAGAATCCTAGGGCAATAGAAACTCCCAGGAATCTATGAGGATGACTCTGGCTAAGTCTCCTTGCAAAGTAGGATATGGAGCTTTTAATGGACATCACCAATAAATAGACAAGATTTCCAGTGTTGGGATTTGGACAACATCCTTACCACAAAACCTTCAACCTATAATTTACCCTGCGTAAGGAAGTGTGCAGGAAGAAAGATGTAGCAGAAGATCAGGGGATAGTTAACCAGTGACTGGACCAGCTTGAGAACCTTGCCATGAGAGAAAGCCCGCCACTGATTCTGGTAATGATATTTTGTTATATTTGCAGGCAAGAGCCTAGCATAACCATCGTCAGAGAGAATTCACCCAGTAATTGATGGAAACAGATGCAAAGACCAACACCCAAACAATAGGCAAAGTTTGGGGAATCCTGGATAAGAGAAGAAAGAAGAACTATAGGAGACAGAGGGATCAAGGACACAAGAAAACCCCCAAGGGCTCACAGAGACTGAACAACTTACTGCAAGTAATGCATGGGACTAACCTAGGTCCTCTAAACATATGTAACCATTGTGAAGCTTGGTCATTTCATGGGACATCTAAAAGCAATAGCAGGTTCTGTCTCACTGTGTTGCCTGCCTTTGGGAAACTTTACCTCTAATTGGCTGCCTTCCCTGGCCTCATTAGGAGAAAATGAAACTGTGCCTAGTTATTATACACCATGAAATGCCAAAGCATGTTGATATCTGAAGGGGGTTTCCATTTTCTGAAGAAGGAAGGGGTATTGGATGGGAAGGAGGGGAAGGAGAGGAGAAGGAATAGAAGCAGGGTAGGGAGTGTAAACTGGTATATGGATGAATGGATGGTTAATGAATGAATGAATGAACTACTTTCATTTAAAAATAAGTGATGCTGGTGGAATGTGATGTCATACAGAGGACTTTCTATGACATAAGGTTCTCTTCTGCAGCTTTCATATCCTTCCTTTGTTCCACAACAAATTTTAAGTCAAATATGTCAAGGACTATTTCACTTCAAAAGTTGATTATTTGCTATTTAAATGCCTCTACTAGACAAATGTCCACATTTCCCACATTAATTTGGAAATGTACAGCTGCAATATAATGGATTTACTGTTGATACATAGAGTATGTCCATCCTTGTGTTGGTCCCACAGGTTTTAAAAGTGATCTTTTAATGATACTACCTTGGTCACTATGACTTTAGTTTTTCCTTGTTGTTTTACCTTTGTCATCGTTTGAAGTTTCTAATTCTTGTGCCTTATCTTCAAGTCTTGCCATTCTGTCCTCAACTTGGAGCATTCATTTTGTGAGTATTTTCCCTGGGATGTTTATTTGGTTTATTTTGTTTTTCTGTTACATAAATTTCAGTTTGAAATTCTTTCATTATTTTATACCTTTCTGGAAGCTCTCTGTCATATACACACTCAGTGTCTTATTGTGATAAAATTTTCATATTTTCATTGTATTTCCACAGAGGTGGTTATTGCCCTATTTGATTTTTTTCTATTGGATATTTTCTTTATTTACATTTCAAATGTTATTCCCTTTCCTGGTTTCCCACCCATCTCCCAGAAAACCCCTATCCCATCCCCCTGCTTCTATGAGGGTGTTCCCCCACCCACCTACCCATTCCCACTCCCCACCCTAGATTCCCCTACACTGGGGCATCTATTGAGCCTTCATAGGACCAAGGACCTCTCCTCCCATTGATGCCTGGCAAGGCCATCCTCTGCTACATATGCAGCTGGAGCCATGTGTACTCCTTTGTTGGTGGCTTAGTCCATGGGAGCTCTGGGGGCTTTTGTTGGTTGATATTGTTGTTTCTCCCTCTTTGATTTTTTTTAACATTCTTATAATCATTCTTTGAGTCTTTGTTTAGTATAACATTGAATATACTCTTAAGTCTATGATTCTAAGGTTTGGAATCATATTTCCCTGACATCTTCATGTTTTTATTTATTAGTTTCCATATTGGGATTATGATATCTGTGAATAGAACACTGGTGGCATTTTTTAAAATCTACAGTCTTCCAGTGGATGTGCTTGAAGGCTCAAGTGAGGCCTGGTTAGAAAGTACAAGAGATTTCAGTGCTATATTCTAAATGGTTATGTAGCTCTGGAACTATACTTTTAGTTCTTATGTTGTTTTCCCTAAAAATTACATTATTAATTGCATTGAGAAAAAAATAGCGATTATAAATTTCACACTGTCTGAGCAACCTGAGAATCACTTCATATAAAGCCTGAAGACATTTAACCAACTTTGTTTGGGGGCAGTTTGAATATGACACATTAAAACCAAGCATATCAGAATTCATACTTATAATATACCTAGTATGCACATGAGCTATTTCATTTTCAAATGTCCTCAAAGGCAAATTTTTACGACTACCAATTTCTCTCCATATTTAGAAGGAAACTATGCACATCCTTGCTTGGTTGGATGATGTATGCAAGAATTAGTGGGCCCAATAAGGTTTTTTTTAGTCAACGTTATCTTTTACAAGATCTAAGTCAGGGCTGCAGACATGGCTCAGCTCTCAAGAACAATTGCCACCAGTGAAGAGGATCCACATTTGATTCCCGGCACCCACTGAGTAGCATGGACCTCTTGCAAGTGCTCTAAGATTTGAATAACTCTTCAGCCATCTGTATATATTATACATGAAGGCGTTGCACAGATATACATGCACAAAAACTCCCATACTGATATTTTTTAAAACTGAAAAAGCAAGATATAGTTTATAAAATATCTCAGATTGTCATAAAATGTTAATGTATAGTTACCTAGAGATGTTGGAAATTTAGGACTAGTTGGTAAATTGAATTAAAATTACATAATAAAAATCAGTGACTTGATTATGTTGAATTTACTCTATCCTTACAAGCAACAAGAGTCTTTAAGCATCTTTTGAAGAGGTTCATCATAAGAGTGGAAATCACTCTATAGTAGTAAGAATAGAACCAATAGAATAATGCTAACTCTATTGGAAATAATATTAAACAGTTTTCTAAAACAGTTTACCTTAATGTTAAAAGC
Source organism: Rhynchomys soricoides (assembly GCA_019843965.1). Taxonomy (NCBI): domain Eukaryota; kingdom Metazoa; phylum Chordata; class Mammalia; order Rodentia; family Muridae; genus Rhynchomys; species Rhynchomys soricoides. The sequence goes on along the minus strand of JADRCH010000849.1, from coordinate 127,873 downwards.
AAAAGCCAGGTTCTGATATGATACAAATACATTTTATACATGTTACTAAATGTTACCTCATGAAATTCACAGGCAAATGGATGGAGCTGAAAAATATCACCCTGAGTGAGATAACCCATTCACAAAAGAATGTACATGGTATATACTCACTGATAAGTGGATATTAGGCAAAAAGCTCGGAATACCCATGATACAACGCACAGACCATATGAAGGTCAAGAAGAAGGAAGACCAAAGGGTGGATGCTTCAGTCCTTCTTAGAACAAAATACTCACAGGAGGTAGAGGGTAGGAGGAATTTGGAAAGAAGAGAGGAGAGGGAGGGGAAAGGGGGTCAGGATCAGGTATGGGATGAGACACAGATGATATAAGCAGGGTCAGGAAATTGAACAGAGGTGTGTAGCAATGGGGGAATGAGGAACTGGGGAAAGTCCCAGATGCCAGGAAAGCAAGAGGTTCACAGGACCCAATTGGGATGAGATTAGCTCAAATGCCCAACAAAAGGGGAGGAAGAACCTGTAGAGACCATGTCCATTGGTTAGGCATGGTCCCCAGTTGAGTAATGGGGTCACCCACTCATCTCCAAATTTTTAACCCAGAATTGCTCCTGTCTAAAGGAAATACGGGGACAAAGTGTGGAGCAGAGACTGAAGGAAAGGTCATCCAGAGACTGCCCTACCTGGGGATCCACCCCATATACAGACACCAAACCCAGATGCTATTGTGGATGCCAAGAAGTGCTTGCTGACAGGAGCCTGATATAGCTGTCTCCTGAGAGGCTCTGCCAGAGACTGACAAATACAGATGTGGATACTTGCAGCAACCATTGGACTGAGCATGGAGACCCCAATGGAGGAGTTAGGGGAAGGACTGAAGAAGCTGAAGGGGTTTGCAACCCTATAGGAAGAACAACAGTACCAACCAAACAGACTCCACAGAGCTTCCAGGAGCTAAACCACCAACCAAAGAGTACACATGGAGGGACCTATGTCTCCAGCTGCATATGTAGCAGAGGATGGCCTTATCTGGCATCAATAGGAGGAGAGGCCCCAGTATAGAAAATCCCCCAGTATAGGAGAATGCCAAAGAGGGAAGATGAGAGTGAGTGGGTGGGTGGATGGGGGAATACCCCCATAGTGGCAGTGGGAGGGGGAGGGAATAGGGAGGTTCATAGGGGAGATCGGGGAAGAGGGAAACATTTGAAATGTAAATAAAGTATGAAAAAAAAAGAAAGAAAAGAAAAGGAAAGGTCTCTGAATTGATACTAAAAGGAAAAATGAGACTTAGACAATTAGGTGGAATGGATCCAGCTGCATTGTGATACCTTTTACTAATGCATAGATTACCTTGTTATGGGCACAAGATGAACATTGGCAAAGAGCATGCAGTAATTTCTTGGGAAAGATTAACAAAAAATACCATAAAAGCCAGTGACTTCAGTTCATAAAAAGAACTAATTGGATTATCCCTAATATAATAAAAAGAATTCCAATCTCTGAAGCTCCTAGGTTTTACACTGATGCTAATAAATAAGGAAAGGCAGGATATAAATCAGAAGTTGTAAGTAAGGTGGCTGATAATCCCAATAAGTTGGTTAAAAAATCTGAATTGTATGCAATACTCAAAACCTCCCAGAGATAGATTACATAGTACTTTATTATCTTAAAGTTTTAAATGCTAATGAGCAAAAAACTATGCCTGCTGAAAGACATTGCATTGTGAAGAAAAATGCTGAACTAAACCAGCCTGTTTATATTAAGGATGTTCTGACATCATAACGGAAAACAGGAACTATGTTACACTGGTGGAGGGGTATGCCTATATTTCCACAGGAAAAGAAATGCTATGGGTTCCTTCCAAGTTGATAAAAATCAAACATGACAAAGAGAGACTCTTGAAGACCTTGGCTATGGACAAGAAGAAGGAGACTAACAACATCAACAAGATAGGTGATGTATACGTCGTGATATGTGCAGAGACAGCTCTGGAACTGACTAAGAGTTATATGTCTATGTACAGCCAATAATACTAATTGGGTACAAAATTCTCATAACTTGTTATTACATAACATCCTTTAAGATGGCATGAATGGAAATTTACACAGTAGTTAAACTAACGTCTAAAGGAAGGCTATTGTCTTTCTTTATTGATCTTCCTTAACTGTCTGTGCACCCTGCATGTTCCATATTAATGTCTTTACAGAGCTATGTGTTGCTTGCAAGGTTTGCATACTGCAGAATGAAAGAGGAGAAAGACAGCCCTCACAAGATTCACAGACTGAGATGTTGTGCTTCTTGGACCTTACATTCCAGCTCCTTGTTTGATTCTACCTCAACTATATCAAAGCCATTTCCTCTAAAGACTTGCTTCCAGAATATTTTCAGAACAGCTAACTTGCTCATTCAGCCTTTCAGACTATTATAGTCAGGACATCAGCTAAGTCATGAACTTTCTCAGCACATAGACACTGGAAGGCAAATGATGCCAGGTAGCCCTCCTTTGACAAAACCAATTTTCCTATTTCCCTTTGGGCCCCCAGAAGGGAATTCTTCACACCAATTCAGCTAGAAGCTAGCAAAACTAGATCATTATCCCAGTCCCTTAGGAGATGTGGATGGTTCTGGTTATTTTATGAATTATAGATATGTTGTCATTTCAAGGAATAGCTACAAAAGCTTCGGGCAGGGAGGAAACTAGAGAGCTTATACTCAGCAATTTCTACCTTTTCTTTCCTCTTCTCTATCCTTCCTTCTTAGGTAAAAGAGATGGGGGTGGAAGCAAAAAGGTGTGATATAGTAATAGCATAGAACTTGGAGGAATAGACAAATACAGATAGGTTATCAAATTTACTCTTAAACAAAACATTGTACAGCCATATCTTACACTGGTAGAAATTTTTATAATTAATGCAAATTGAAGTTATAATTTTACACTGGTACCAAATTTATAGATTAAGGCAAATTTAAGGCTTTCATTGGTGTGAATTTTTTATATTGATACAAAATTTGAAATTAATATTGTTACTCTATGGTAGGCATTGTGCCTATGCAACTCATCTAAGAATACAAGGCTTATAACCAGTCCTTCTAATAACTGCCATTACAAACTGTTTAGGATGATTAAGTAACACAAGGTAAGGGCCAGATAGTAAATTCATGGTTATATAGATTCTGATTTAATTATAATAAAGTCTTTTCAATTCACTCACATAGAAATGACTAAGAATAGTTAAGGTTTAACAATTCAGATATATGTTACATAGATAGTCTTCAAAAGTGTCCAAAGTCCACAGAATACAACATTTAAGGCCATTTAATTATTAAAGTTCATTTGACTAGAGACTTGTCTGCTCCTGACAGCACCCTCTTCTTTGTTCAAAGGAGAAACTGAGCATCAATGGAATTGGGACAGTTGTGGGAAGATAGCTACAGGGCAAGAATTGCCTTAACTCAACTAAGGAAAACACTGTCTAGAAAAAGGACTGTGAGGAATAGTCAACCGATGGCTTCATCAAGACAGGGTAAGCAGTTCTTTATAATTATGCTTTACAAAGGTCTGTCAGATGATCCTGTGTCAGAAGGCTGAAGACTGATGCTCCAACATTTTGAAGAATGAGGGACTGTCCAAGTAGTCAGCCGTCTCTACAAATTGGTTTAGTTTTGGAAATTATGTTTTGTGTTTCCTATATTTTCAGGTAATATTTAAAACATTCTCAGATTTCTGATAATGTTGAAGATTAGTTGTAGTCTAATAGTCGAACTCAACTTGTTTAGCATTGAGAGAGATGATATAGATTTAAGAGAATGGGTTTCAGATGGGAATACAAGCTAAAACCAGAACATAATTTAGGTATAAAATTGTAAGCTTTTTAAGTTAGGATAGATGGTAGGGTGTTTTATCTAAATTGATGAATATGATGGGCTGGATGGTAAGTGTATCTTATATTTTGTAATTTGAGTAATTGTAATTGTTGTGCTCAATTTATATCTGAGATAAAAAAGCCTTTTAATTGGACAAAAAGGGGGAAATGTTGTGGGTGGCCTAGGTGCTGAAAAAGCGCTTGACACAATATAATTCCCCTCCATGATACAAGTATTGGAAAGATCAGGAATTCAAAGCACATACCTAAACATAATAAAGGTAATATATGGAAAACCACCAGAAAATATGAAATTAAATGGAGAGATACTTGAACCAATCCCACTAAAATTAGGGACAAGACAAGGATGCAAATTCTCTCCATAGCTGCTCAATATTGTACTCAAAGTTTTCAATGCAGCAATAAGGCAATAAAAGGATATCCAGGTGAAACAAATTGGAAAAGAAGTCAACTTATCACTATTTGTGGATGATATGACAGTATACACAAATGACCCCAAAAATTCTATTTACAGCTGATAAACAACTTCAGAAAAGTGGATGGATATAAACTTAACTTAAACAAATCAGTAGCCTTCCTTTATAAAATGATAAATGGGCTGAGAGACAAAATACAGATAAAACACCATTTACAATAGTCACAAATAATATAAAGCATCTTGGTATAACTTTAGCCAAACAAGTGAAAGATCTATATGACAAGAACTTCAAGTCTCTCAAGAAAGAAACTGAAGAAGTCAGAAGATAGAAAGAACTCCCATCCTCATGGATTGGTAGGGTTAACATAGTAAAAATGACCACCCTACCAAAAGCAATCTACACATTGAATGCAATCCCCATCAAAATTCCAAAACAGAGCTGGGCAGTGTTGGCACATGCCTTTAATCCCAACACTCAGGAGGCAGAGGCAGGCGGATTTCTGAGTTCTAGGCCAGCCTGGTCTACAGAGTGAGTTTCAGGACAGCTAGGACTACACAGAGAAACCCTATCTCGAAAAACCAAAAAAAAAAAAAAAAATCCAACACAGTTCTTCACAGATATGGAAAGAGCAACTCTCAATTTTATACAGAAAAACAAAAAGCCCAAGATAGTGAAAACAATTCTTAACAATAAAGGACATGGGCCTGGAGAGATGGCTCAGCAATTTAGAGCACGGACTGCTCTTCTGGAGGTCCTGAGTTCAAATCTCAGCAACCACATGGTTGCTCACAACCATCTGTAATGAGATCTGATGCCCTCTTCTGGTGTGTCTAAAGACAGCTACAGTGTACTTCCATATAATAAATGAATAAATACATAAATAAATAAATATTTAAATAAAAACAATAAAGAACTTGCAGAGGAATAACCATCTCTGACCTCAAGCTGGACTAAGGAGCAATAGGGATAAAAATCACTTGGTATTAGTACAGAGACAGACAGGTCAATCAACAGAATAGAATTGGAGACCCAGAAATAAGTACAAAGACTTATGGATACTTGATCTTTGACAAAGAAGCTAAAAATATACAATGGAAAAAGGAAAGGATCTTCAATAAATTGTGTTGGTCTAACTGGTGGTCTGTATGTAGAGAAATGAAAAGAGATCCATATTTATCACCTTGCACAAAGCTCAAGTCCAAGAGGATCAAGGACCTCAATATAAAACCAGATACACTTAATCTAATAGAAGAGAAAGTGGGAAATAGCCTCAAACTCATTGGCACATGGAAAAAATTTGTAAGCAGAATTCTAATAGCTCAGACTCTAAGATCAACAATTGATAAATGGGACCTCATAAAACTGAAAATCTTCTCTAAGGCAAAAGACACAGTCAATAGGACAAATAGGGAATCTACATATTGGGAGAAAATCTTCACTAACCCCACATCTAATAGAGGGCTAATATCCAAAATATATAAAGAACTAAAGAAAGTAACCTACCTCCAAAAAACCAAATAGACCAATTATAAAATGAAGTACAGAACTAAACAGAATTCACAACAGAGGAATCTCAAATGTGTGAGAAGCACTTAAAAAAATGTTCAAAGTCTTTAGTCATCAGAGAAATGCAAATGAAAATGACACTACAGTTCCACCTTACACCAATTAGAATGGCTAAGATCAAAAACTCAGTTGGCACCAAAGGCTGGTGAGGATGGGGAGAAAGAAGAACACTCCCCCATTGCTGGTGGGATTGCAAACTGGTACAACCACTCTCGAAATCAATCTGGAGGTTTCTCAGAAAGCTGGAAATAGATCTACCTCAAGACTCAACTTGATCATTCTTGGGCACATACACAAAAGGTTCACCAACATACCCTAGGGACAGGGGAATCACTATGTTCATAGAAGCCTTATTAGTAGTAGCCAGAAGCTGGAAACAACCCAGATGTCCCTCAGATGAAGAATGGATACAGAAAATGTGGTTTTTTCATACAATAGAATACTATTCAGCTATTAAGAATGAGGACATCATGAGTTTTACAGGTAAATGGACGCAACTAGAAAATAACATCCTGAGTAAGGTAACCCAGACCCAAAATGACATGTATAGTAAGTACTCACTAAGAAGTGGATCTTAGGCAAAAAGTGCAGAATACCAGGATATGACCCACAAAACTTAAGAAGTTTAACAAGCAGAAAGCCAAGAGAGGATGCTTTTATCCCACTTAAAAAGGGGAAGAAAGTAATTATGGTAGGCAAAGGGAGGGAGGGACCTGGGTTGAAGAAGGAAGGAAGAGAAGAAAAGGGGAACAGGATAAGGTATAAGGGTGAGGGGGACAGGAGAGAAGCCAGAGGGCCAGCAGAATAAATGGAACTATGCAGTCTCAGGGGGTGGGAGGGGGTGGGAGACCCTTTAGAAAGTACCAGAGACCTGGGAAGTGAGAGACTCTCAGGACTCAATGGGAGAGACCTGAGATGAAATGCCCAACAAGTGGGAAGAGGGAACTCACAGAGTCTACCTCCGGTAGATAGACAGGGCCTCAAGTGGAGGGATGGGGTTGCCAACCAACAGTCAAATTTCTGATTCAGAATTATTACTGTCTAAAAGAACTTCATGGACAAAAATGGAGAAGAGATTGTGTGAAATGTAGTCCAGTGACCATCCCATTTTGGGATACATCTCATGGGGAGGCACCAAGGCCTGACACTAATGCTATGCTGTGCTTACAGACAGGAACCTAGCTTGTCTGTCCTCTGACAGGCCCAACAAGCAGCTGACTGAAACAGACACAAATACTTACACCCAACAAATGAACTGAAGTCAGGGACCTCTGTGGTTGAATTAGGGAAAGGCTGGAAGAAGCTGAGGAGGAGGGCTACCCCACAGGAAGACCAGAAGTCTCAACTAACCTTGTCACCTAAGATCTCTCAGACACTGAGCCACCAACAAAGCAGCATACAGGAACTGGCCCAAGGCCCTGGACACATATATAGCGGAAGACTGCCTGGTCTGGCCTCAGTGGGAGAAGATGTGCCTAATTCCCAAGAGACTTGAGGCTCCAGGGACAGGGGAGACCTTGTGGTGGAGGGAGCATCCTCTCGGAGACAAGGGGGATGTAGGAATGGGATGAGGAACTGTGAGAGGAGGACTGGGAAGGGGCAATGGTGAGATTGTAAATAATAATAATAAATAATAATAATAATAATAATAATAATAATAATAATAATAAATAGATTGCTCAGCTAATGTGGGTATATAGTGCCCCTACCAAAGACATAATTCAAATCATAGCTCCCATATATAGGTCTAATTAAATGTAACTCCAGATCCAGGGCATCTGACTCCCTCTTCAGGCCTCACAAGAACCTGAATATACATGGTACACACACACACACACACACACACACACACACACACACACGCACACACACACACATCTCTAAGTAGAATTCAAAGGCATTGCAAAAGGATCTGAGATGCACTCCTTACAAGCCAATAAAATAAATCCAGAGTCAGTAAATTGATAATAAATGAACTAAAATAAGATTAAATTGAACAATTCCAAACAAGCACCTTATGAGTACACTTTGAAACACATCTACTAAAAGGAGGAAACTGAGTAAAATAATAGTCTTCAACCAGGTACATATGGCACTGAGGCAGATCTGGAAACCTTGCTTATGTGAGGGACCACAAAAGTCAATCACCTCCAGCAATACCAGATTTCACACAGAAGCATCTACACAGTTCCTGTGCCCAGGCACAGTTACTACAAATGATCACCCATAAATCATTATCCATAATAAATACTATATACTCTTAACAGGTAGCCCTTTCAGTGGACGAAAGCAGACACCAACTCACCCATGGAACTCTTCAACCTCAAATCTGTCCTGCCTACAAGATGTGCAGAGATAAAGATGGACCAGAGATTGAGGGAATGGCAAACCAATGACTAGTCCAACATGAGACCTATCCCATGGGAGAGAGCCAATCCCTTATGCTATTAATGATACTGTCTGCTAGGCTTGTAGGCAAGAGCTTAGGATAACTGCCTTCTGAGAGGCTTAATCTACCAGCTGATGGAAATAGATGCAGAAATCAATAGCCAAACAATAGCTGGAGCTCTGGAGTCTTGTGGAAGAATGGGGGTTTGGGAGAAATGGTCAAGGACACCACAAGACCTACAGACTATACTAACCTGGGCCCCTGGGGGCTCAGAGACTTGAACCACTAACCAAAGTACATGCTTGATCTGGACCTATGCCACCTACACACATGTAGCAGGTGTGCAGCTTGGTCTTCATATGAGTCACCTAACAACTGGAGCAGGGGCCAATTCTGATTCTGTTGCCTGCCTTTGGATGTCTTTCCTCAATCTGTGCTGCCTTGTCTGGCCTCAGTGGGAGAGGACACTCTTATTCCTGCATTGACTTGATATGCCAGGGAGGGCTGGTATTCATGGTGGTAGAGGTTTCCCCTTTTCTGAGGAGAAAAGGAGGGGGTGATGAGGGGAAGGCGATATGGGGGTGGGACTGGGAGGAGGGGAGCTTTGAACAGAATGTAAAGTGAATTAAAAATGTATTAGAATCAAATTTCAATTCTGTTCTTTTCTCCAGTGTTTGAGCTCAATTTTCTACCATGATTTTTGGTTGCACATATAAGAATCTTTTATGAATTCTCATTAAGTTTTTCAAAAATATAAAACATAAGGTTATATACTGGCTCCATAATGAATGTGTACCAGAAACGTAAACCTGGGAGCTAGAAAGATGGCTCAGAAGTAAAGAGCATTTGCTATTCATACAGAAAAACCCAGCTGCATTCCCTCTACACACATGGCAGCTCAATACAGTACCTGATTCCAGTGCTGAACACTTGATACAGACTTTAGGACTCCACAGCCATCATGTAGGCATACAATGCTCAGAAAATGTGCAGATGAACCCTCACAAACTTAAATGAAAATATTTTTAAAGGAAGAAATGGAAACCTGTTGATCGCAACAATTTTTCAAAGTTTTTTCATATGTAATTTGTAGCTGAGGGGGGGTATGGTAGGGGGAGTTTTTCTCCTCCAAAAGAAAAGAGAGTAAAGTTATTAATAAGAAAATTTGTTTATGGTTGAAATTTATTGGCTTATGCACAGCACCAAGTCACTGTTCTCTAGAAATTTACTTATACACTCCATACGATGCAATATAGAAGTGGAGCCAGTAATGCTGAAATAAAAGCCAAAGAGAAACTACTGCTCTATCATTTGAGAACATTGAATGAAGTATTGTTGTCAAGAGAATTATTATTAGTAGGGCCTCTATTGAGACAAACAGATTTCAGTTATCAATACACCCATTATCACTGTGTGTGCAAAAGAGGATCCAAGATATAGAAATTTGTATTTCCTCATAGAAACATCAGTTTTACAGCATTAAAATGTCATATACTCCTTCCATTATCTGCATTCTTGAGGTGTTGAAATATTTAATATGAGGATTCAAAAAGAGACAAGTCTCTTCTAATTCTACATTTCTATAAGTTGCTCAATCATGTCAGCCAAAGTGTCATACATTTGCACGCCCTCTGTCATAAGCCTGGTTCTGGAAAACTGACCATCACTAAAATGCAACCTATGTGGTACATGAGACATACCTTCCTCACTAATTTATGAGGACACAAGCCCACCCAGTGTAGGAATTGGCCATCAGTATATTTCTTTGATCATTACTTACAACGGAATCTCTTTCAAAATTATAGGTCTTAACTCCATGAAAAATATATGTCCTTCTAGAAAATAATCTAGGAAGGCAACAATGGGGCAAGGCAGTGCTACATAGATGAAAAATTTAAAGACTTAATCTTGACAATGAGAAAAGTAAAAAAATGTCATAGGAAATAAGCAGTTTAGATGATATGGTGATTTGAATAGGAATGGCCCCCACAGGCCCTTCGGTCATCAGGGAGTGGCACTATTAGAAGGTATGGCCTTGTTAGAGAAAGTGTATCGATGGGGGTGGGCTATGAGGTTTTCAGAAGCTCAAGCCAAGTTCATAGTCTCTCTCTTCCTGACAATCCAGATGTGGAACTCCTTAAGTCCTTCTCTGACACCATGTCTGTTGGTATAATAGCATGTTTCTTGCCATGATGATAATAAACTAAACCTCTGAAACTATAAGCCAGTTACAATGAAACATTTATGGTCGGGATGTCTCTTCACAGCAATAGAAACTGTGATTAAGAAAAATGATATTACCAGAGGAAGAGAAATAACGGCTTACAAGGTTTCAGTTACACAAACAACTTTCAAAGAAATGTGAACACAACACTGAGCTGCAATTACAGGAGAAACATCCATTCTTCCTGTTGCTACTCTCTGAGTTTCTGTTTCAGCAAGAAAGACCAAAATTCTTCTTGACATTGCACATCAAGATATCAAAAATATAAATCTAAAATTAACACAACTCTGTTACAGACATTCTCAAACCATATAAAAAGACTCCAAACCCAAAATGATACTAAAGACATTGTCAACTTTTGTATAGGCAGGAAAGCATTGAAAGACTGAGTGATAAAAGAAAATAATTATGAATATATGAATATTACCATGGTATCAAGAAAAAATGGGTTCTTAAAATCCATGGAGCATGAAGTTCACTTGATGGGGGCTAAGGAATGGGATACTTTACAGAAATCTTTAGGGGTGTTTTACAAAGGATTAAGGTACTGGCTTCAAGGGACCTCAACTGATCAAGATAACAAACAATATTACAAACATTACTGTTTATCAACCAATATCTACAAAGGCATATTCATTTTAGGATGTTGCTTTTAAACTCTGTATTTGATGGTTTTCAGCAAATGATACATATCCATAATCTGAGTCAATGGCTCAGAAAAGGACATATTTTAAGTTTTCACCTGTTATCCTAGGTTGTAAAAGATAATTCTGTGAAGGCAAGTAATATGTATTGTTACACTGTTCTCTTAAAAAGGTTAAACAAGAAAACTAAGTATACAGTAGGATAGCAGTCTTCAATCTTAAGTGACCTCAAGGTGTATTGTGAACTTTGGCTGTAAGGTCCAGCAAAAGTTTCAGTCTCTTATACTACAATTCTAAAAAAAAAAAAAAAAAAAAAAAAAAAACAGAATCACAAAGGGCTGACTTAGAAAATTAATAAATTTAATGAGGGCCCTTTAAAAACTCAAAGAAAAAATAACTGATGAGTTTTTCTCAACTTGGGAGGAAATACATTTTTGTGTCTTCTAAGCAATATTTACCTTAGAAAGTTGTCAATAGACTATCATTCCTAAAAATGGCTGAAGTACATCAAATCATTGCTGAATGTTTCTCAGCTGATCATAGAAATCCTATTTCAGTCCTGGAATTTGGGTCTTGTACATGTTCCATGTAACATTTGAGCAAACACCACAGAATTTGCATTAGGAGGAAATGAAATGATGGGATATTGAAATTCTGGGCCCTGATAGGATTAGAATGCCTTCCTGATACTAGCCTAAAGCAACAGCCTGGGATGTGGGACTTTAGAAAAGGCATTCCATACAGTGCAAGAAAAAGCAATCTTTTGTGTTCATTTGTGAGATTTTTAATTTTGTTTTTGTTTTCTAATAAAGGTAACATTTTTGTGTAGAAAAATGAATGTTTCCTAGACAGTGACTCATGACACTCTAACCTTGAGTTCAATGTCATTCACTGATACAGAACAGTTTGGAGAATATCTGTCACTGATACATAAGTTTGTATCACCACTCCATCCTGTCTTCTGCAGCCTCTGCAACTATAATATCCTGGCCTTCTTTATGTCATATTAATGAAACCATCTAATTTGGGGCTAAAATCCTGGAACAATGAGCCCAAATTATCTTCCTTTCCTTAGATAATTTTTAAATTACTTTTTCAAACAAAAGAAAGCTCATTAAAGCAACACCTATTGTAAATTTACATTATTAATTCTCTATTTTATGATCCATTTTTTAAGATAAACACAAGATACAATTTTGATGCCGTAAAAATGTCTCTTTATGCTCTAAGACCAAGAATAGACAAATGCAACTTTATAAAATTGCAAAGCTTCTGTAAGGCAAGGGACACTGTCAATAGGACAAAACAGCAACCAAGAGATTAGGAAAAGATATTTACCAATCCTACATCTGATGGAGGGTTAATATCCAATATATACAAAGAACTCAAGACGTTAGACTCCAGAAAACAACAACAACAACAACATAACCCTATTAAAAAATGGGGAACAGAGTTAAACAGAGAATTCTCAACTGGGAAAACTCGAATGGCCGAGAAGCACCTAAAGAAATGGTCAACATCCTTAGTCATAACGGAAATGCAAATCAAAACAATCCAGAGATTCCACCTCACACCAGTCAGAATGGCTAAATAATGTCGAAGATGTGGAGAAAGAGGAACGCTCCTCCATTGCTGGTGGGATTGCAAGCTGGTAAAACCACTCTGGAAATCAATCTGGCAGTTCCTCAGAAAATTGGACATAATATTACCTGAGGACCTAACTATATCACTCCTGGGCATATACCCAGAAGATGCTCCAACATGTAATAAAGACACATGTTCCACTATGTTCATAGCAGCCATATTTATAATAGCCAGAAGCTAGAAAAAAATCTACATGTCCCTTGACAGAGGAATGGATACAGAAAATGTGGTACATTTACACAATGGAATATTACTCAGCTATTAACAATGACTTCATGAAATTTTTAGGCAAATGGATGGAACTTGAAAATATCATCCTGAGTGAGGTAACTCAATCACCAAAGAACACACACAGTATGTACTCACTGGTAAGTGGATATTAGCCCAAAAGTTCAGAATGCCCAAGATTCATTTCACAGACCATATGAAGCCCAAAAAAGAAGGAAGACCAAAATGTGGATGTTTCAGTGCTTCTGAGAAGGGTGAACAAAATACTCACAGGAGGAACTATGGAATCAAAGTGTGGAGCAGAGACTGAAGGAAAGGCTATCCAGAGACTGTCCCACCTGGGGATCCATCCCATATACAACCACCAAACCCAGATGCTATTGTGAATGCAGGAAGTGCTTGCTGACAGGAGCCTGATATAGCTGTCCCCTGAGAGCCTCTGCCAGAGCCTGACAAATACAGAGGCAGATGATACAGCCAACCCTTGGACTGAACAAGGCATCCCATGTAGGGTTAATGGAGTGTCCAGCATCCACTCAGCCACAGGGCTCAACACTTGGGGAGGCAGGAATCCGGAAGTTCATGGCTGAACTTACCCCACGCCACAGCCACGCGTGTCAGGCTATGGGAAGCTGCTGGACACTGCTCCAGAGGTAGAGGAGCTCAGTCTGAGGTCCCAGCAACAGCCAGAGCTAGCTTGGGAATCCCTGAGCCTGCTTGAAGGCTGGGACCCTCTGCTTCTCAACCACTTGGGCACTCAGGAGCTGCTGGATGCTGTGGAAGAGCTGAGAATGGAGTGGAGGCCACAGGCTGGATCTAGCCTGGGGCCCAGGGAAAAGGAGGGCAGGGCTCTGGCTGGGTCCCACAGGGATGAGAGAGTCCTTGTCTTGTTGGCAGCTGGATTGGCATGGGCTTGGTGGTTGCTGTAGCTTGGAGCACAGAGAGGCCTTCCACTGGAGATTAGGCAGGCTGGCTCTTTAGGTGAAGGCCCTCTTCGTTGCTCCCCATGGCGGATCCCGATGAAAAGAGACAGTCCATGGTTTTAAGACATTTATTGTCATGGCAAAAAGTGGATGAACAAAACCATACCCCATTTCTCAGGGGCAAGCCTGAGGTTAAATACCTTTTGCAGGGAGAAATGTCAAGGAAGGGGAGTTTATTGGCTAAACCCCCAGGCCTTTAGGTACATCATTAAAGTGGAGATCTGTCTTGAGGCTATATGACCTGTGGTCACATCCTCTACCTGTGGAGAGGCTTGGGGCATTGCCCTTACATGACTCATGGCCACCAGGAGCCTGGTGTCCAGGAGCATAGCAAAACTCCTTTTATTTCTTCAGGGTCGCTGGGGTTTCAAGCCTGTGCTTAACCAGAAATCAGGTCCTACAGTCTCAGATGGACGAGTTGAAGAAGGGACTGAAGGAGCTGAGGGAGTTTGCAGCTCCATGGAGGGAGCAATAGTGTCAACTGGCCAGACCCTTCGGAGCTCCTGGGGACTGAACCACCAACCAAAAAATACACATGGAGGGACCCAGGGCTCCGGCCGCATATGTGGCAAAGGATGGCCTTGTTGGACATCAGTGGGAGAAGCGGCCCTTGGACCTGAAAGAGTTCGATGCACCAGTGTAGGGGAATGCCAGGGAGGGAAGACTAGAGTGGGTGGATGGATGTGGGAGCACCCTCATAGAGGCAGGGAGAGGGTGGATTGGATAGGGGGTTTCTGAAGGGGAGACCTGGAAAAGTGAAAACATTTGAAATGTAAGTAAAGAAAATATCCAGTAAAAAAAAAATAAAGAAAATAAATGGTGCTGTAAAACCAGGTACAAATTGGAAGGCTTGCTTTCTTATCACATCCAACTTAAGCAGTACTGTAAGCATAAGAATAAATAAACTGTTCAAAGTTTGTCATTATAGCAGAAAAAGAGAAAAGGCTCTGTTCTCATGAGGCATCAGCTCCCCTGCAATGGAAGGCCCAGGAATGAGCCATGAGTTAGAAATGATCCCAGTCATTTGAAGGCCATCTTAATGGGTACATACATTATCTGAAATGTTTCAAGACTAAATATCAATATTTTAAAACAGTGAAAAAATTTGTCTCACAAATATTTTTTCTCCCTGGATCAGTGGGGTTTGAAGGAAAGCAAAATACTGACTGAAGATCTGAAAATAAACACTTGTCTTAGTTAGTGTTTTACTGCTGTGAACAAACACCACAACCAAAGCAACTCTTATAAGGAGAACATTTAATTGGGGCTGACTTACAGGTTCAGAGGTCCATTATCATCAATGCAGGAACACGGCCGCATCCAGGCAGGCATGGTGCAGGAGGAGCTAAGAGTTCTACATCTTCATCTGAAGGCTAGCAGAATACTCACTTCCTGGCAGCTAGGACAAGGGTCTTTAAACCCACACCCACAGTGGCACACCTATCCCAACAAGGCCACAACCTCTAAATAGTTCCACTTCCTAGGTCAAGCATATACAAACCATCACATTCCACTCCTTGGTCCACATAAGGCTATTCAAACATATGAGCATTGATGGGCCATACCTAAACATAGCATAATGCAAAACACAGTCAGTCCAACTTCCAAAGTTCCCACAATCTATAGCAGTCTCAAAGTCCAACTCCTTTATCATCTTTGTTGACAGCAACAAACTTCTTTTCCTGGGCTGGTTCCACTCCCTGTTAGCAGGTTTCCTCCGCAGATATACCACAGCTCTGGCATCTTAAACATCTTGGGGATTCCAAGGCAACTTCAATGTTATAGCTTCTTGTTTGAATATCTGGGATCCACACATGATCTTCTGGGTCCCTCCAAAGGGGTGGTATCACTTTTCCAGCTTTGTGCTCTATAGCACTCTATGCTCAGATTGATCCACTCTACGCTGCTGCTGTTCTTGGTGATCATCCCATGGTACTGACATCCTCAGTACACTGGGGTCTTCCACTGCAACTAGGCTTCACCAATATTTTCTCATAGGCTCTCTTCATGGTGTCAAGCCCCAAATCCTTTGCATGACTCCTTCAGTCCTGGGCCATCAACTACAACTGAGGCTGCACCTTTACCAGTGGCCTTCCATGGCCTCTCACAGTGCCAAACCTGAGCTGCTTGTCATAACCCCCTCATGCCTTCAAAACCAGTACCTCCTGGGTGATTCTTATACATTACCAAGTACAGTGGCATCTCAAGGTACAATCTTGTCTATCTCTGGAACACAGGTTCTTTGTGCTTTCAGAAAACACTTTCTGGAAGGTTTTACCTCAGTGATGCTGGTCTCTTCTTAATCACTGTTAATTTCTTAGCTCCAGCTAACCAGCATCAGTTGTCCAAGTAATTGCTTCTATTCTACTCTAAAGCCAGAGCCACATGGCCAAAGCTGCTGGTTTCTGCTGCTTGACAGGAGCTGGAACATGGCCCCCCTTTCCTATTACACAGTCACTAGTTTTCTGTTTTCTAACTTCTTCACTGCCTAAGCTTGGCTGTCCTGGATCTTGCACTGTAGATTGACCTTGAATTGAGAGATCTGCATGCCTATCTCCTGGGCTTAAAGGTGTGTACCACCACATGTAGACTTAAGCTTTTCTTTACGTAAAATTTGCTCTGTCTCAGGTTGGCCTTAAACTCACAGATCTGCTTGTTTTTATCTCCTGGGATTAAAGGTGTGTGTTACCATGCCTGGATTTATCTAAATTTCACTGGGTAGGATCTACCCCCTAAATCCCAGTCCCTTAATCCACTGTCTCCAATAACACATGAATCAGCTCCATTTCACTTACCCTTTAATACTCGAACCATATAGTTTACATTTCTCCTTTCTAAGCTTGCTATGCTTGTTCAAAATGTTCATCATGAGACTTAACCAGAGAATAAGGTCTATGATGGGCATTTCTGAGACTTCCTTTAAAATTTGAGCTGGCTTACAGGTTCAGAGGTTCAGTCCATTATCATCAAGGCTGCACCATAGCAGCATCTACACAGACTTGGTGTTGGGGGAGCTGAGAGTTCTACATCTTGATCTGATGGTTGATATGAGAAGACTGGCTTCTAGTTGTTCCTGTAAACTACTGTGACCAGGGAATCCAGTCAGGCACAGAGCAAAAAATGACCCCTGATGACTGAGGAGTTGAGTTGTTTTACCAAGAAAATTTGGTAGAATTAAAAAGGAAAAGAACTTCCTGATGCAGAAGGGGTCTCAAAATACTCTGTAACTGTTAACTCCCAAGGTATATGTGAAGGAAAAAATTTATAGGCAAGAAGACAGACTTTTCTTCTCCTTATGTTCAAAATGACAGATTTCTTGTTGGCACCTGATTTATTTGATGGATTATAATAATTATGTAAAATGTGAAGCATGGGATGCTCATGATTTAATCAATTTACTGTGATTAAATGACACCTGACTTTAATTCCAGTACTCAGAATGCAAAGGCAGGAATATCTCTGGGTTTACATAGTAATTTCCAGCATTTCCAGGGCTACAGACAATTATCTCAAAAAAGAGAAATCATCAATCAAGAAATGGAATGGTGACTCATAGCTTAAGAGCACTGGCTACTCTTCCAGAGGACCCAGGTTCAATGCCTAGCAACACCATAGAAGATCACATCCATCTGTAACTACAGTTTTGAGAGAATATGACAATCTCCTTTAGACTCTGTAAGCATGTGATGTACATGCAGATAAAGCATTCATACACACACACCACCAACAACAAAAACAATAATAATAACAAATTATCAAGCAAAAAGGTTTTCATTCATGAAGTAAATAAGAACTTTCTCAAGATGGTTGGTATTCCTAGATAATCAGGGAGCAGTCCATAACTATGTATCTCCTGTCTTGGGTTTATCAGTGTAGATGTCGTAATAATAGATAAAAGTTAGCATAGAATCATTGGAAAAGAACACAGCAACAATTTATTCCAGATCAAACTAACAAGCTGTTTTACATATCAACAAACTTGAATACTGGGAATACAAAAATGTTTCTAAATAATATTTTCACATTTACTCCAATATACTTATTCTCTTCTACCAAAATACATGTCAAATCCATGTATAGGTTGTACTGTGCTTGCTATCGTGCACCATTTGTTTAATGTCTTCAAATCTTGTATCTTCATCTTTTGAGTATCAGTCTATCCTAATGCTTTGGACTTTAGCTACTACTTTAATTTATTGAATATGGAAAAATGATTTTCCTGCATAGAGTTGGGAATTTCTTAACTGCGCATGAGCAAGCATGTGCTTTGAAGTCCACAGTCCACAAGTTACCTCTATAAAGTTTTTCACACTTTTGCTAGTTGTAGAGTTTGACTTGAGGATGACTGTTTTGAAGGTGAGCCTTGATTAAAGAATTTTCTTGGCTTTTTTTCTTCAGGATGAAAATTCTGCAGTGTCTACAATTTGAGTGCTAGGTAAAATGTTTGACAAATTCAAGACATTTCTTAGGATTCTGTAGAGTGGAATTTCCACTTTACAAAAAGACAAAAATATAGCATAGTAGTATACAATTACATAGTTTCTTTGCAACATGAATTTTCTGATGTATTAAATACTGAAGGATCACCTAAGAGCCTGATCACATTTTTCAGATTTCTACGTTTTTGTCTCCATCGTAATTTTTGGGTGTTGAAATAGAAAAACATTTATTGTTATCTTTTAAATATTTTTTTGAAATTAGAATATAATTATATCATTTCCTCACTTTGTTTCTTTTCCTCCCTTCTCTGAAATCTCAGTTAGAAAAGCCTGCCTTTACATAGTAGAACATGATACCAAGATCACATGTAAGGAATAAGGAATGACAATTTATGTATCACTAACTGGAATCATACAAATATGGAGAAGCTGGAACAGAAAGTCCAGGTGCCAAAAAGCCACAAAACCTATGTGAGCTGGATGTAAAAAGGGAGCTGGGTCAGGGCAGGTGCAGAAGTCATCAGGAGGAATCAGATTAGGGAGAAGGAAACCCAAATTTGGAGTCATGGGCTGGAAAGATAACACAGTAGTTAAAAGATATTGTTCCTCTTTTAGAGCCCACAGGTTTGCTTCCCAGTACCTATTATGGCTGACACCCATCAGTAACTCCAGATCCAGGGCCTCAAATGACTTTTTGTGATCTCTGTAGTTAACACTTACTCACATGTCTCATATACATATCTACATATAGGAAAAAACCATGATATACATAAAATAGAAAAAATAAATTTGAAAACATCTTTTAACATAGACAATTCACTAGAAAAAAAGCACATCATTTGCATTGTGTCAAAGACCTATACAGGATTGTTGAAGTATGAAGTGATAAAAATAAAATAAACCTTCAAAGAAATGGAAACCTTTAGAGTTAAAAGGGAGCCTAGAGAAGGAACACGTTCATTGGTCATTCTTTATATGGCACTGTGCTAATGTCCAGAATATGTCAAAAAGTAAAAAATATTGTGTTTGGTTTCATTATCTATCACTAAATGTTGGATGTTGAAATTCCTCAGCATTACTGTCTATTTTCTCCCTACCATTCTGTCAATGATTGTGTCACATGTTTGGAAACTTGTGTAAAATACATTCATATGGATAACATAGCCTTTTAGAAACTGGTATATTTTATCATTGGTCAGTATTCTTCATTTTGTGTTTTGATAGTCTTGTGTTTGATTGCCTGTTACCTTCCATTACTTTGGCCACCCATCTTCTTTATTGCTATTTATACTCAATGATGTAGCTTTTAAAATCTTCCTTTACATTCTGCCTTTTGCATCCTTACAATCTGAAGAAAGAAGGCTAAATATTCAAAAGAAATGGCTGCTTTTTTAGTAAATACATTCAAGATCAGTGTAATATCTATTTTTTCTGGGAATGTCATATATTTAGAATATGCAATCCATGAATTCTCTGTTTTTTAAATTTTTACCTGGGGGCTGGGCAGAAGGCACAGAAATAAAGAGCAGTTGATGCTCTTGCAGAGTACTGGGATTCAGTTTATAGTACCCACATGGTAGCTTATAACCATCCATGATTCTAGTTCTAGAGGTTTAATGACCCCTTCTGACTTTTTAGTACTATGTGTATACTTTGTAAACATGGATATATGCAGGCAAAACAATCAAACACATAAAAATAAATAAATCTTAAGCCAGGCAGTGGTGGTGCAAACCTTTAATCCTAAGAATTCTGAGACAGGGGCAGTTAGATTTCTGAATTTGAGGCTGGCCTCTTCTACAGAGTGAGTTCTAGAACAGCCAGGGATACACTGAGAAACCCTGTCTCTAAAAACCTAACTAACTAAATATATAAAAAAATAAACTGTTATCTAAAGTGTTTCTTGGCTATGACTCCCTTTTTCTGATAGACAAATGCACCCTTTAATTTCATGGCTCTTGTGTAGCACAGCCTATCTCCATTCTGTCTTCCCTGGATTTTTGCTCTTATTGAAGATGTATGGGTCTGCTGCCTTTATGTCCAAATATTTTATTGTCTGACATGTATAACCCATTTCCCTCCATTCCTCTCTTTCAATCATTTTACTAAATATAGCTGCATATGTTACCAATGTGTTTGCTATACACATTAGATTATGAGAACTGCTGACAATTGTTTCTCAAACAGAACATGTTGGCCACTTAGGTCACTCTGACAGCTCAAGTTATTGATGCTTCCTAACGTTGGATGTGCAGGAGTTAGTGTTTGGGTCCCACAAATTTCTAGTCTCAGGTTCTTGGTGTTTTACTGCAATTTTTGTGAAACTTTTTTCTGGATAGTAATAAAGAATATTCTAGACGGTTCCATTATGCATAAAGAAACCATGAAGCTACAATATCAAAGTAGAAGAAAGATTGTGTTTAAGTCTGAGTGTGTTGTTTAGAAGGAAGGACAGGTTAGATGGTATGTACGGGGGTCTCTCCGAACACTCCGTCTGGTAGAGTAACCATCAAGTGAGACGAGAAAGAGACCTGTCTAGCTCAACAGCACTCTGTAAGCGTTACACAGTGCCGGCAGGGGTTGGCTGTGAGTTATACCCTACTGAAAAGGTTTTGGCTCTGAAGAAAAAGGTATCCCCGATGCAAATATTTTAGCTCCGGGGAAAGGGACAGATTGAATGTTGATGCTACATCTCTGAAGGGAAAGGTATCCTGGCAGTCAGAAGCCAAGATATACCACAATGTAACAAGGCACAACAAACCACACGCAAAAGATCTATTGGTAAAAAGACAGGAAGGTGGCTGCATCAGCTCAGGTGAGAAGTAGAAGAGAACTGAGTGGAAGGCAGGCTTTCTATGGGGTTTCTTGATGAGGGTAGGATTTTCCACGGTAGAAATTTCCCAGAATGGTGATTGATTAGGATTTTAAGACTGGCATTTTACAACTCAAAAGTAAACTCTACACAGACTCAGTAGCCAGTGTTGGTTCAAACTTCTAGATTCATACCCCAGCGTGGTTTATTTTAGGCATATTTAAATATAGTATAAATTTTGGGAAAATTTTTCTTGGTAACAATTATCTCAATCCTCTGTGCAAAATAAACCTTAAGGTTTATTTCATCGAAACTCTTGCAAAGTAAATGTGACTTTTCCCTGACTGTGGGTTCTACAGCTAAAGGGCTTAGAGGATGATAAACACAGTGTAGAGGTCACCATGCTATAAAGTGCATGTGTCTTCTCCCCTAAGGTTGTGTTCTATTGGCTGAGAAACAGTGCCTTAACAAGGTAGAGTCTGGGATAAACATAATATTTTGGGAGATTCAGGTGTGTCTTGGCCCTATATATAGCACACAGGCCACCAGGCAGCTAATTTCATCCTTTATTCTTCTTTTTGGTCAGGAAACATCTCTTCCATTGAAGAGAAAACCCTGAGTGGTTAACGATCATGGCTTCCCTAGAGCTTATCTGTGACTCCAAGGACCTTTTGTCCCCTATAGATTAGAAATGTGTTTGCATATTTCTAGTTCTTATGATGCTAGTGTTATGTTAGTATAAGTGATAATGCAGTCAAAAGGTGTTTTCTGGAATATGAATTATGTTGTTTAGAGATACAAAGTAATGATTTCATTGCTTGATTGTGTAGACATCAAGTAGGCAAGTGATACTGGTGTTGTAGTGCATGCCCATAATCTCAGCACTCAGTACACTGGGGTAGGGGTATCCCTGTGTATTTGAGGCCAGACTAGTCTCCATCAAGCTGTCATTCCAAATACTGGGCTCCAATTCCCTTTTGGCCTACATAAGTTCTTCTCATGCCCACACACACATGTGCATACAGATATACACTATTTAACTAATGGTTAAATATATCTTTAGTGTTTGATTCAGGCCAAATTAGACACTGATTATTTACTCCCAAAAGCTTCATGCCATCATTGCCCTAGCATATGTTGCAGTAAGGACAGATTATAGATAAAAGGCTTTTTGGTTGTGTTGTTGTTCATATTTCTTGTTATTTAGCCTGCAAAGTGCCTTCCCAAATCAAGGATATTAGAACATAGGAGTGAAGGTTCTATGCAGGAATCAGCTTGACCTCTCCATATTTAGTGAGTTGTGTGAGTCTTGTCTTCAGCAATGAGGCTTTGCCATCAGTTTGTAGAGAGCAACCTATTTAGTGGCAACAGCCTGGATTGTTTGGGTATTTCCATGGCACTCCTTTCACCAACAAGTCAACTGGATGTAACCCAGTCCTTGTACGTAGAATTTCTTTTCTAGAAATGGAATTCCGTCTCTCCCATTATTTGGAAAATTCATTGAGATCATCTTCATATATTTATAAGATAGCACTTTTCAATTTTTATTTTTTCTTATGAACATCTTACAAGAAAGCACAGACAACAAGACTTCGAGGAGTGTTGCTGTGTAGTTTTCTTACCCATTGGCAGAACCGTAAGTGTGGCAATGCAATACAATGAAAATATATTATATTCTATGAGGATGTATATCATTTGCTGAAAACATCAAATGCAGAAGCTGAGAGCAAACTTCTAAAACAAATATGCCTTTATGGATACTGGTTGATAAACAGTGATGCTCGTGATCCTGTTTGTTACCTTGATCCGTTGAGGTCAGTTGGGGCCAGTGACTTAATCCCTTGTAAAACTCCGTTAAAGATTTCTATAAGGTATCCCATTCCTTCCCCATGTGATGTTTTCATTGCTGTTCAATAAAGACAGCAAAGCTCTTTGTTAGGAACAGACACATAGAGACAACAAAAAGACACATACGCAGAGACGGAAGACAGACACAGGTATACATTCACAAGACAGCCTTCAGGCAGGCAAAGGTTCAAACTCATGCAATAGATGGACAGAGGCTGTAAGGCACAGTAAGTATGAAGTAGAGAATTCAGGTATGGACTCTCTCTTAGATAAATGACTCCAAGGGAAAAGGCTTTCATTTCTTTCCTTAACTCAGATGCTTTGTTAATCACTAATGTGTTTAATTCACATATGCAGACTCTATTAGCTGGTAATGCTTTTTTGTTTGTTTGCTTGTTCGTTTTGTATAAACATAAGCTGGGAAACAATAAAATTCACCACAGTGTGAAACAATTAGCCCTGTCATTTGAAAAGTGTCCATGGGCTCAGAACCCTGAGCCTTCAGGACAGACCTTTAGCTCTGGGTTTGTGTTCCTGAGCTTCCACCTCCTTGCAGAGCTGGGATGCCTTTTAACCTGTCATCATCATGACAGCACAGCTTGAACCTCAGAACGCACAGAGAAATCTGGTTCTCATTATAATCATGAAAAATCTATTTCTTAGCTAGACTCTGTAAAGAGACTAGTGTAATTCTGGAGTATCTTTTCCCCAGCCTATGCAGGCATGCATGGGTGTACACAGAGAATTATAGAGAACGATCAGGAAAACATCTACAAACAAATGGCTAAACCCTGTAGTATCTATGGTAGTTCAATTTTTAGTTGTTTTTTTTTTTTTGAGAAAATTCTAGACAGTTTCCTAAAGTGTCTATTCTAGTTTACATTCCATAAATAACAGAAAATAGTACCCCTTCCTAACGCTCAGGGCAGACTTATTTAGCCTAGTAATGGCCATTCTGACTGGAGTAAGATGGAATCTTCAAGAAGATATTGTCTATGTCTCCCAAACAGCAATTTATACTGGACTTTTTGCCAACACTGACTTGAGAAATACCCAAGCTAACTACACAGCCTATTCAGTGGACATGAGTGTACAAACACATCTGCCGCCTACTGATGTTAAAGACCTCTACTACTCTGGAAACTCTAAAAGAAATGGACAAATACCCTGATTCATACCACATACAAAAATTACTCCAACATACAACAAATGGATGACTAAACAACACTAAAGCAGCAATAAATGCATATTCATTCCAAAAAGCTGGGAAGCAGATTCATAATTTATCACAGTATTCTGTCAATACTCACAAAATAACTGATTTTGAAGCTACTTAAAATATTCCTTGTTGTAAAATGAACCAATGCTTCCAGACTCTTTATAAAAGTAGTATTATCTGATCCCATGCCAGATAAAAACATTAAAATTGAAATTACAGACTACTTTTGTGGTTATTATTATTATTAATTATTGTCATTTGCCATTTTACATGGAATAACTCCTGTCGTTCTCACTGTAATTCCCTACTCCCTACAATTCTGGTCGACACTTCCAACTAATCTCTTCTCTTCCTCTCTCTCTCTCTCTCTCTCTCTCTCTCTCTCTCTCTCAGATTCTTCTCTAGTCATTTTGTTTTGTGACCCATCATGATTAATCAGGACCATCTATGAGCCTGTGGGTTTGGAACTATGTGTTGGAACCTGGTGGTCTCAGCAGATGAAAAACTAAGCACAGCGATTCCCCTTCTCCTAAAAACTTACCTATAGCCACAGTCAGGGTAAGGGCCTGTGACCCTCACCCTTTCTGAGACTCATTCTGGCTAGGGTTGGTCTTGAGTGAAGTCAGTGCAGGTAAGTACAGTTGCCCTGAGTTACTGATTACAGTAGGTGTATGGAATCTGGAAAATGACATGCCATGCCCATCTCACCTCCTCTCTTTACTCCTTTCCCCCTCCTCTTCTTTAATATTCCCAGAGCTATAGATGACATGGTGTAACTGACTGGTTTATGACTATGCCCATCTACATTGCTCATTTTCTTCATCTTTGACAGCCTCACCTTTCTGCATTACCACTGAATTTTCATAAGGAATTTTTGTCCTTGAAATAAAAGAATGTTTAGTATCCTCCCAGGAGAGTACATTTTTTTTTTTGAATTAGCAAAAGGACAATTTCCCCATCTAGTGGTGCCAGTGATATGGCTCAATGAATTCAGCACTAGGCTGTTAATGGGCTGACTGACAACTGAGACACCTATTTGCTTTTAAAATGCTGAGTTCTTGAGATGTCTTCCCCCAGTCTTACTAAGATTGTACTTCCAGATGACCTGACTGGCAGTAGGGAATGTCTTGTGTGGGAAGGATATAAACGACTTTTTAGTGTCACTTCATTTGCATAGTGATGGGAATGATTATCCAGCTCCCCAGGAAACCATTCCAGGGTAATCTATTGGGTCTAAAACTTAGACTATTTCATATAGTTGAAATTTCAGTTTTACTCTTAAGTAGTACTATTTACATGTAGCATTTTAGTTTAATTTATCCATGGTTTTCTTTGACTGAGTCATTGGGCTCCTCTACCTTATCTTCAAGTCTGATATTGTGTCCTACCTGATCTCTTTGAGTTAATATTATTTGGCTTACTGCATTTTTATTTCTTGTTTTCATTTGAGTTTTTTTTTTTTTCGGTGTTTCTAACTACTTATTGAATTCAGTTTTCATATTCTTACTTCTTTCAGGCATCTGCAATTGTTTTCTTGCCCATGAATCATTTTGTTCCTATTTTGAATTTATTAACATACTTCACAAGCTTTGGTCTCCTTGAACACGACTATGGTTGTTCAGTTCTGTATATAGGATATTTAAACTGCTTTCCTTAGGGGATACAGGTATGATTGGTGCTCAGAGGCAACAGTGTTTGATCTTTGTTTTACTTTGTTTTGGGAACAGGATCTGAGCATCAGAATTTACTCTGTGTGTGTGTGTGTGTGTGTGTGTGTGTGTGTGTGTGTGTGTGTGTTAGACGGAACAACATACCTGAAGGGATCAGAACCCAGGCTGGAGGTCCGATACCTGGTGTATCATCCTATTTGAGCCAGTTCTGGTCTAGCCTGCCAGCGTGTATATATAGGGGAGACTGCGCAGAGCAAACAGAGCAAGTCCTCTTCAGCCTGGCGGCTGGAGCTGTGGGTCAGGCTGCCCAACACTGAGTGGGAGGAGATGTTCCTGATGGGTGGACACTCGTGCCTGATCAGATGACTTTAGAGGGGCAGAAACAAAAACCAGCTGGGAAGTACTGGAAGCTAATTAAGTAAAAAAATAAAAAGCCTATAGTAAGCGGGTTTAAAAGGAACCGCATAACCGGAAGTGGGCTATGTTGGGCGGGTACAAGAGGAGCCTCTCTAAGAAAACAAGCGTGATTGACAGGAAATTCCACCTTTGCCTGAAGGGCTCTGGAAGTTGCGTGGTCTGGAAGTGGGGTTGGAAGACCCTGGCCGTGTATTGGGGTACCTGAAAACTCCCTTAAGCCTCAAGTTCCAGGGGCGTTCTGGAAGAGTCAGCAGCGCAGCGGCGGGAACCGCAGCCTGGGGCCCTGGAACCTTCCAGGTCAGAGGAGCTGCAGGGCTGGGAAACGGGAGGGAGCGGAGCTGGGGTGTGTTTTCCTAGGCCGATCTTAAGGCTGCTCTCACAATTCTGTTGTGGATATCTTAGCATTGTCAGGAAGTTTGAGATCCTATGATCTGGGGTTTATCGTGATGTTTTCATTTGTCTTATGGTTGCCAGAATATTTTCCTAAAACAATCTCGTAGAGCATTTGCAGTATCTGCAGTTTGCATGCAGAGTTCTCTTTGCTCCAGCGGTTACAAAGCTCCTCAAATTCAAATGCATCCATGCTTTCTTAACTCCCCTGTCCCACCATTTCCTATCCAAGAAAGTGGCCCTTGGCCCGGAGAGTAGGCATCCGCAGAGAGTTTTGCAAAGATTAGTCATGGGAAGAACCAGTTCAGATTTGATTAAGTCAGAAAATATACGTTATAAAACACCATAGTTACAGCTGTGGACTTCACATTTTACTGAGCAAAGCTTTACTCCCCGTTTATTTTCCATCTTAGATGTATGCTCTCTTTGATGTAAATACAGCAGTCAGAAAAGTGTCTTGATATGTTGAGTTACAACTGTCACACCTTAGGCCTGAATGAAAACTGAAGACATGGCTGCTCTAAGGTATGGTTGAGGAGAAGGTTTATTGTAGGTTATGTTAATCCTGAGATTTGCCTGGGAAAAACCGATTTGCTCACTATTTGGGCAAGCATTATTAAATATTAAATACTAAGCAAGAGATGAACTTTGGCACATACTACAAGAGTTTGTAAAGACAAACTCATAGGCCACTGTACTTTCCCATGAGGGTTTGTTAATTTTCCAAGAACTAAAACACCCAGCATTCCAGGAAGTTATTTGGTTCTTGGGCAGGTAATGCTTACAGGTTAATTTTGGGGTTTACATTATGAGGGAGAAAACAGCCAGAGGTATCTGCAAGGGTCCAAACTTAACCTGGCCATGAGTGGGGAGATGGGGGAGGGGGGGTGTTCCCAAGAGAGGAACCAGGAGGAGCCAAGAAAACACCTATCCAAAGATGTCCACTATGATATGTTAATAGGCACCTCAGCCGTTTTTCCCAAGTTTGATATCTAACAAGGCCAGACCAGTATGCATGCTGTGGGAGTGAGATGTCAGGCCACCTTATCTTTTATAGATAGAAAACTCACTATAGATTAAATAAAATTAGAAAGCACTTTTTGAATAATTATGATTGCTCGCTTACATCAAAAACATGTCTCCTTAGTTCAAGAAAAGCACATGTGCTCAAACTGCTGGTTATTTTATGGCTTGTTGACATTGAGTTCTGCAACTGTGGTTTCTTGCCTAGACGCTGCAGTCGGGGCTTTTTTCAAAGACCTCCTTTTGGAAAAGTCCATCAGTTTGGTTTCTGTGGGTCACAATAGTTTTCTTGGAGTCTTCCTTGCTCTTCCTCAGGGTTCCTGGGAAAAGGACTATGCATAGGTGTAGACTGTGGGAATGAGTCTCATATCTCATAGAACACAATAAAATCCTCAGAAAAGAGACTTTTTTTATGTTATTTTCTTTTTCCTTCATGGTTACCCTCTTGGGAGGTGTCAGCATCTTTCATTTTGGTTCCATGAAAAGCTCCAGGTGCTTTCTGAAGACTCTTTCCCATATGCAGGTCTCCCACTGCTCAGCCAGATCAGCTCACCTGTGAATCAGCTAAGAACCCTGGATGGTGAAGCGAGAGGAGACTGTAGTAAAGAATCCAGGTATGTTAGAGGCTTTGAACAAGTGGTGAGGTGGGACTCAAGTGACAGTAGAAAGAGAACATGAAATTGGTTTTCCCAGATTCTATTTCATTAATCATTCTGGAAAATTTCACTGAGAATAATATTAGATTTGGTAAAATGGATTTCTCATTATAGGTTGTACAGTAAACAGTCAGTTTTTCTCAGTATTTGATTAGTTTTGGGTCTCTGAAATAACTGTTGCCAACAGTTTGACTAACTGTTGTCAAAGTTTCTTTGACATAGACCAAAAGAGCAGCACCAAGCTATCTATGTGAAGCAAGCCATTTGAACATGTAGCAAGTGTCAGGAGTGACTTTCCTTCTGGCACCTGTGACCGTCTTTATTTTGGCCAGGTAGCCACCATAACCCATATATTTCACATACACATCCCCCGCCCCATGTGCAGCTGGCCTTAGATTGAACCAGAAAGCCTTCTGCTACCCACAGATTATCTTGGCACTATGGCACCGGTGGGCATTCCTTGCATGGCAGATTGAGATTGTAGCACACAGGATCTGTAGCTGTGTATGGACATTGATACCTCTGTTCCCAGCCCTAGTCTGCATAGCAGTTTTTGACACCATGAATGCTACCAACAGGCTGTCCAAGATATTTGTAGACGGTGTGAGTAGTCTAATGGGAGGTGTTTTTGTTTTTGTTTTTTCTCTGAAGAAGGTCCACTTTTTTCCTGCCTATTTTATATTGCTCTCTTTAAGGTTTTCTCTGTCCTTGAGTTGTGTACACTCTGATATACTCTGAGTTCGTTTGGATTTAAGCACGGTAATTCCACTTGTCCTTTTTTTTATACTGTTTGTATTAGCTACGCTTCTGTTCCTGACCTATGTTTCATCTCACATTCTTGGGGGCTTTTATACTCAGCAAATGTCATATTTTATCATAGGGCTTTCATGTATCTATTGACATAGTCATTTTTCTTCTCTCACTGAGTCTACATCTTTAGTATCTGACATTGATTAGTTCGTAGGTGTTAAAATAGTCTTGCTTTCTTGGTGTGAACTCACCTTTGCTTCCATTTTGGTGTACTCTAAGACTGTGTCTGTGTTGATCTGGAAACTGGTCTGTGATTTTTCTTTGCATACAATGGTTTGAGCTCCTGTGCTCTGGGCCTTGAGGTAAAGCCAGCATTGCAAGATGACTCTAGTGTTCCTCTTCTTTGTATTTTAGGTGATAATCTCCTAAGGTTTGTCTAAGGAAAGGGGAACTCTATACTAATCTGTCCAGTCCTCGGACACTGTTAGCGAAAACTCCCTGCTCCAGTCTCAGCACCTGCTTGATGTCTGTTTTGCTTTTATAATATAAGAGGTTGATTGGTTCACTTGTTTCTAGCAACTCATCATTTCTTCTTCATTTTGATCCAGTCGTGTAGGACTTTCCTCAGCCCTGTATAACACTGACATCCCCACGCATACTGTGTCATGTGGATTCTATCAGTAAGAATTTTCTAGAGATCTGTTTGATATAGTGCACAAGCCATCTATTTGAAAGCATTAATTAATGTCCCTTCTAATGACTTTGTTGTCTTCCTATCTTTGGGGGGAGGAAGGCTCCCCCACTCCATGTTTTTCCTTTCCCTGTAGCTATATTTTATATAAGTAGAGATTTTCAAGAGAGACTGTATTAGACAGACTTTCATTTATTTCTTTTAAATATTATTTAAGTATGGGAGTGTACATCTGCATTTTTTTGTGCACTGTATTCATGTATGAAGCTCACTGAGCCCTGATATAGTCAGTAAATTCATGGCACAGGAAACACGCAAAATCCTAAGTTGTCTTGTGTATAGAGAGAATTAGACTGTTTCTATTCATTTTCCCTGGAGACA
Source organism: Rhynchomys soricoides (assembly GCA_019843965.1). Classification (NCBI taxonomy): domain Eukaryota; kingdom Metazoa; phylum Chordata; class Mammalia; order Rodentia; family Muridae; genus Rhynchomys; species Rhynchomys soricoides. The sequence goes on along the minus strand of JADRCH010000849.1, from coordinate 97,601 downwards.
TTAGGAGACATTATTCCAGCCCCTACATCTAAATTTCTGGTGCACTTTCATGATGAAGCTGAATTTAACCCTGAGATCTGTTTTCTGAAAAATGAAGGAAGAATCATAAATGGTATTTACCTATGCAGCCTAAAATCATGTTAGATGAGTGAACTCAAATAGTAAAGAGAAGAGTAGAGCTTAAATCAAAAGATTCAGATTTCCAATTGAGCAATAATATAGTCATAATTAATGAAGAGTTAGTATGATTCTTACACAACTTAGTACATTTGTTTTAATCACAGAAACTCTTCATCTGAATGCATTGTCACATGTGCATTTATTTAGATATGTATTTCTATTTTGTAGTGAAACCTCATGGAATTACTGAAATTATTATCTATTTCTATTGGCTGAGTCACCATTTAGAAAACTTAGATAATATTAATGCTACATAATGCTAACTTTTCTGTTTGCTTCATGGTTGTTAGATACTGTTATAAAATAGCATCTCAATGTACTTGATTCTGTGCGTCATTTATAATGTTCCATGTATGCACTGATGTTACAGTCCTATTGTTTCAAGAAAAAAAAAAACGTGCTGGCTTGTAATTCATCCATGCATTCTTCATTTCAGACTTGACCTCCTTTTTTTCTAGAAAAGGTACAGCATTGTATCTAGGCCTCAGGATCTCGACTGAGCATGTTAGTAATCAGACAGCGGAGACCTAGCTGCGGGACAGCTGAGCACGGCTGACAGCTGTACAGTTCGGAAGCACAGTTTTACTCATGGTCACTCACCGTCGGGGATGTGACACTGGATCTATTTGAGATGAGTTCTTAGGTGTACATTCCTGCATCTAGACCTCAAATGTTTACCTCATATTCCCTGAAACTTTGCTGAGACCATCATGCCATGCTGCTTTTTCAGAGAAAAGAAGATGCAGTGTCTATTTTAACTGCCAAGGTCCAGCCTCGACACAGGATCTGAGTTCTCAGCTGGAAGCAGGGGATCTGGAAGGCGCATAATAAACACACACAGACTCCTTTTTGGATACAAACGGACAGGCAAGTTTTCAAGGCATAAAGTTTCTCTTTCTCTCTCTCTCCTCTCTCCTCTCTCTCGTTCGCAGCTTGTGGCTGCACACACTCTGCATTCTCCCGTGTCCCATTCTTCTCTCGGACTCCCACACTCCTACACACCTCTATGCTCACACACACACACACACACACACACACACACACACACCACACGCACTCTCCATGCGCACCTCACACTCTCTCATCACTCACTCTTCACATGCTCTTCTCATGCTCTCTCTCCCTAGCTCTCCACATTCACCTCACATGCTCTCCCACCTTTCTCTTGCTCCAGTCTTTTATTGATACTCCAAAAGCAGGTTTAAAAAAAAAACAAAAAAGGCATTGTATAATTGTTGCCAAATCAAATTCAGGAGAATAACCACATCCCACAAAGAATCAAGAATACAATTGTTCCCCCAAAGTTTCAAGCTTCCCTATTCCCAGGCCTGTGGCCAAATATTAATAATTGCAAACTTAGCATTATTTAAACTTTAACTTTTAATTTATTATACTTCAGAGTTCAGCGCTCTGAGGTCAGCTACTTGCATTTTCCTGTGAAGCTCTAGTGATAAACAGCATGGGCAAAGCTGCCAGGCAGTGGCCAGAAAGAATCAAGTTAACCCTTACCTCAGTAGTTCTGCTAGCTTCCTGCTTCTGCACATTGCACACAATGACTCTCCCAGGAGTCCTAGTGTTTTGATTTAGTTTTACTAGTATATAATTTTATGTATTCTATACTTTCTTATTCAGGAACCACTCTCCAATGGTTTTTTTTTTTTCCTTTCTTGGGGTTCCAATGTTGGCTCTAGTTCATTTTCTAATAATTTCTTCAAACTTTCTTTGCAAGTCAGGCATTAATCTGGAACTACCATTGTGCAGTTACTGCATTGTTTCCAAGATGAGAGCACACAGCATGCACCTGGGCCATTAGGACTGTGCTGTGCTGTGTCCCTATGCCTCAGTTTTTAATTGTTTAAGAATCATTACATCAAGGAACATCTAGCTTCGCAGAATTCGCCAGAGCAGAAGGAGAAAGTAGGAAAGCCAGATATAATAGAATAATTATGCACACCAAGGCCAACTGAAAAGTAGTCATGCACAAATGAAATCTACACAGCCATCGTCCAGGGCTACGGTTAGGAAAATTGGGAACAACTGTTGTTTACAAAGAGCTGCCTCAGGCTACTGAGCTGTCTCCATCCTGACCTGTACTGAGATGTCTCCATCCCGACCTGCTGCAGGCTGTTCTTGTCATTGTATGCTGTCCCCAGCATATAGCTATTTTAGAAAATAAATTTTATTAAAATTTTATTTCCATTTTATTTATGTGTGTTAGTATATTTGCCTAAATGTATACATGTATGCTGTGTAGGCCTCCTGCCTGTACAGTTCAGAATAGAGGACTGGATCCCATGGAACTAGACGTAAAATCTGTTATGTAGCTGGGAATGGTGGCACACACGCCTTTAATCCCAGCACTGAGGAGGCAGAGGCAGTCGGATCTCTGTGAGCTCCATGCCAGCTTGGTCTACAAAGAGACACCCAGTGCTACTAAGTGAAATTCTGTCTTAAAGATTAAGAAAGAAAAAAAGAAAATCTGATGTGTAGTGCCATGAGAGTGCGAGGAGCCAAACTACACTTTAATAGTCATTACAGAGTCTGAACTGGAGAGAAAACTTAAGACTGTAGCGATAGTGGCAATTCCAGCAGCACATAATAAATGAGTGATTGTCCATGACAGTATCTGTTAATATTTAGGGATGTGACTGTGGAATGCTTACAGGGTGAATAGGAATGTTTAAACTGTGCTCGGAGGGCATTGAACAAAAATGTGACGTTGGAGAATTACAGCAATCTATTTTTTGTAGGTAAGGATGCCCTTCTTATGGAATGCCTGATACATCCTTTGTATTTATCTGCTTTGTGTATATGAGTGAACTCTTTGTAATGTCTAGAGACTCCTAGAAATGAAGGAAATTCTGATTATCAACATGATCCTGTCAGGGTGCTTCCTTTACATTTTTCTGTGTTCTCTGCAAGTGGGACCAATGTTATATTCTGCATGTTCTCTCCAGCTGTCTTATTTTCTCCCTAAGGAAAGGGACAGTAACACTGTGTAACCACACTAGATGTAGCAGTGCTGGAGATTAGTGGTGTGAACAATGGAGACAGCTGAGCTGGTGAACTGGCTAGTTTTATGTTAACTTGACATACAAACTAGAGTTATCTGAAATGAGGGAAGTTCAACTGAGAAAATGCCTCCATAATATCTAGCTGTAAGGCATTTTCTTAATTTAGGATTGATGGGGAAGGGCCCAGCCCATTGAGGATGGTGCCATCCTTGGACTGGTGGTCCTGGGTTGTACATGAAAGCAGCCTGAGCAAGCCATGAGAAGCAAGCCAATCAACAGAACCTTTCCATAGCCTATGTGTCAGCTCCTGCCTTGAGAATCTTGCCCTCCTGTCCTGACTTCCTTCAGTGATGAAAAGTGTTGTGTAAGTATAAGCCAAATAAACTCTTTCCTCCCCAGCTTGCTGTTTAGTCATGGTGTTTCATCAGAGCGGAATCCCTAACTAAGACACAGATCTGCCTACCTCTGCCACCTGAATGCAAAGATTACAGGAGTGAACCTCCAGAGCTGGCTCAAAAACTCACAGTATTTAATGACAGTTTTGTGGCTGTACACTTTTCTCAAGAAGAGGGGCACAGCAAAGAGCCTGCTCAGTGGACTTTGTACAGAGATTGCATGTTGCATAATTGCAGCAGGCTGGTTTCTGTGTGTGGATCCTTTACAGGGTCTATATCTCCTCCAGATTCCAGGGAATATTACACTACAAGTTTCTGAGCTCTGGGTGAATGGGTCTTACCTGTCACTGGGTAAAATGAAATCCCCAGAGGAAGAAAAGAGCATTGCATGATCATTTGTGTTCTTCATGTTGGTCCTTTTGGGAGGTATAAGGCTTCCTTCATTTTTGTTCCATGATAGATAAGAAAGTCAGGAATGTTAAATATTGTCATTCCCATCATTCAGTTCCATTTCAGCTTGCTAAGTTTGATTGATCTATGATCGGAAGTTGAGGAACTCACATCAATGCTAACTGAAAATGCTTACAGAACATTTTCTGTATCTTTCACTATATAGCAGTTGGGGAATCATTTGTAGAATCTTCTTTCTCTACTGGCACTGTATTGCATTAGAAATCCAGATTAATTCTGAAGAATGTTTTTCTTGTATTGAAGTCTAATTGATAAGCCAAACCTGCTCCCCTGTGAACCAAAACAAAGAATCCTGTAAGGTAGAAAGCCTGTAGAATGAAAAACTGTAGCAAAAGGACCGTGTGTATTTTGGAGGAATTGAGGTAAGATTAGTGAGGAGTTCCAGGGACAGTGGGACTGGGATGGGAGGAGCACTGCAGAGATGCCCCAGTAGTGAAAGTCTTGCTTGTCTTAAAGAGACTTGTGTACAGTTCTCAGCATCCCCATGATGTTTGGAAACCATGTGTGCCTTCAGTTCCCGGAGATCTGATGCCTTCTTTTGACCTCAGCAGGAACCATGCACAACGAGAGCACATATGTGGTACAAAGCACCACTACTCATAAGCTAAAATAAAAATATATTAAAGATTTTAAAAGCAATAAGAATAAATGAGACATGAGATTTTTTTTTTCCCACATTCTGTTTCTATAGAAATGGTTCTGGAATATTCTACTGTAAATCACCTTGTTGTACACATTACTGACTTACTCTGTAATAATACTAGAACAAAATATAATTTATTGGTGAATGTTTATGAAGACATCCTTATTCCATTTATATCATTTTGGGGTGTTCATATCAATATTACATAAATTTCATTACTGCATTTAATCATGCTGTGAAATTAGGAAAATTACTGCCTAAGGTTTGTTTGGCGATCTTCTAACTTTGAAAACGTCAGTTGTTCCTTAATATTCTTTTCCTTTTGTGGTCAGTTTTCCCATTTCCTGATATAATGGCAGTAGACTTTGATAAGAATTGTTTAGTATCTCTGCAAAATATTAAACTGTCTATATGATGTTTCCATTGATTTCTCCTGCTGTTCTTTTTTTTAAGATTTATTTATTTTATGTATATGAGTGCACTGTAGCTGTTTTCAGACATACCATCAAGAGGACATAGGATCCCATTACAGATGGGTGTGAGCCACCATGTGGTTGCTGGGAATTGAATTCAGGACCTCTGGAAGAGCGGGTCAGTGCTTTTAACCACTGAGCCAACTCTCCAGCACCTCTCCTGTTGTTTCTTAATAGTTTCCTGGCAGGAAGCAGGGAGCCACCTACCTTCTCAGGTCTGTAGCCCTAGGTTCCTGCTGGGTACGATTAGTGGAGTTGTTGAGCGATGCCTTTTTCCTTCCTCCATGTTGAGGATTTCTCTACTGTTTTCTCATATTGTTCTTTTCAGAAATAGAGTCTGTTGTTTTTTGTAATACCCATGTTATACACTATTACTTTCTTGTGGAACTACAAATGTAACTACCAGAGAGGAAATCCATAACAGCCAGGAACTAAGGGGTCTCACTGGAGTCATATTTATTACTAATTGGTAACCTAAGAACTGCCGTCACGATACCAAGACGCAGCTATATGCATGTCCAGGAATATGTTTCCAAAATCAGAGCATTCTCTGAAATGGTGCACAATATTTTTCTATACCTTCTCTTTCCCCTGGCAGCTATCAGTTTCTTCCATGCCGCCTTCATGATTCTGCTTAACATTGCCTAGACTAGTTGGTTTCAGCCTGTGGGTTGTGATCCAGTGGAGGTAAATTGACCCTTGTCTAAAGACACCATAAAACAAATATTCTTATGGCCCCAGGAGCTGATACTCCACTGTTTTGTCAATATCAGGTGGGTCTTCCCTCGTGCACATACATACACTTATGAGTACCTATAACTTAAAAAGTCACAACACTAGAAAGATGGAGGCCACTGGCTTAGAACACTCAGCACGTGAACATTCCCTTTAAAGACATCTGCGGCCTGAATTGTAATATTCTATCAACACATTGACATGGATTTTAGCTGATCAATATTCTCACACAAAGATGTGCATGTGACTTAGAAAACAGGTCCACGTGGATTGGATGAGAAAATTGGAAAGATACATTTTATCTTAGTATGAATGTAAAGCCTTTGTAGATGATGATGAAAATTGCTATAACTAGATCTTATGACAGTTAGTTTGAGAAAAAAATCATGATATTTGGCAAATAAAGGATCTGTCTTTAATCCAAGACATAGGGCACACATGTACTATCTCTGCAAGGTAGAATGAAATGAAATGTGCCTGAAAACTCAGATATTGTTTTCTAGTGTGATGGCTAATGGAGCTCCATTTCATCCTAGGTACCCACTAGTCCTTTGGCTATGACTCCAGTCCCTGGAAGATAAATTCCCAGTATTAACTCTGAGTAATAGCGTTTTGTACCAGATATGTATGTTCGGTATTAACCTGGTGGCAACTGAGGTTAGGAAATGCCTCAAGTTGTAGTCAAACTTTCTGTTATTATTTTGATTCTTGCATCTATGCTTGGCATTGTTCATAGCAGAGTTGCATTAATTTTAGCATTGTATTTTTGACACCTTGATAGGAAATTTTAAGAAGAATTCCTGTGTTTGTTCCTGAGACAGAAACTTGGAGAAGAGCAATAAGAAGAATGAATGCTTCTTTGGTAAATGCTCCCCAGGTAAGTGTACTGTCCACTGTTCTTTAAAAGTCATTTTTATTATTGAACCTATGCAAGACTTTAATTCTCTATATCTGGTAATGTTATCTAAAGTGTATTTTCTGTGATTTATTTTCCTTTTTTCTTGAGAGTCAAAGTTATATCTTTAGATCTTTCACTCATATATCACAGCCTTTTCCCATTGTATTTAAACTGGATTTTATACTGTGAGGCCATACATTTTCATGGACTTGAGACCTGGAATTCTGAAAATCATCTATTCTAAATGATGCTCAAAGAATATATTGACGGGCAATTTCCACATAGGATACACTTGCATCCTTGTATGATTGACGAAGGAATTCTCTTGTGCCACATAAACTTCTTTTCAGGAATGGTCGTGTTTTCAGAAACGGGTTTATGAATGTTGATGTGCAAATATATATACATGGACATCATTAAACAGTATATGGAAGATGGAATTTTTGGAAGAGTAGAATGATAGGTGACTCTCTGTCTTTAATCCTAGTAGTAAACCTTTCTGCCCCTAGAGGCACAGAGAGTGGAAGGAATACATTTATTGCTCTTCTGTAACATTGATTTGTTTGTGAGGTGACGAAGGTTGCAGTATTACGGTGCCTCTCTTTGGCATTTTATGTTACACTGTAATCATGGGTAGGTTGACACTGGAAATCTGTTTGTCTCAGGAGCAGTTCTGCTCAACCCTCAATGGTAAGTTTTTAAAAGACAGATGATTATTTTCTCTATTTTTCAGATTTAGTATAAGCACTACTGTCTCCAACTTGACATTGCATCATGTGGACTATATTAGTAAGCATTTTATAGAGAGTATTGACTTGGTGCTGTGTATAAGCCATCAATTTTCAAGTATAAGCAAGTGTTCTTCTTAATTTATTCTCTTAATTTCTTTAAGAGAAAGAATACTCCCTCCACCTTTGTTTTTCCCCTTTCAGAATCTATATATTACATAGGGGAAAACTCTAAGCAGTGTAATGAGGTTTCTATTTTTCTTTATAATATTTTATTTAAGTATGAGTGTTTATCTGCATTTTTTATGTACACTGCATGATGCATTATACCCCTAGATCCATTTATTCAGCCCCAAACCTTGGGGACTGAAGTCAAACATTGTAATGACTTGCCATGTGTGTAGAGAAAATTGAATTAGGTTTCTACAGAGAAACAGCAAGTGCCTTTGCCTCTTAGTCATTTCTCGAGGCCATAGGTTTACATTCTGATGCACATTTGTCACAGAGGCACTATATAACCTTGTGTGTTCTAGGTTTTGAAAACCAAAGGAATAATTATAGTTGATATTTAGCTATGTAACTTATAATCCTGTTAGACAAATGAGCTCAAATACTGAAGAAAAGAAAATAAAGTTGAATTGGAAGATTCAAATTTCAATTCAGTCAATCTCATGAGCAAAAATAATGTATAAAAAATTTATAGAAGATTCTCAATTTAAAACTTGATTTGATCAAAAATAACTTCATCTGCATCTATTGTCACACATACCATTTATTTACAGATATACAGCTAATAATTCTGTAGTGAAAGATATAGAATTTATGAAATGGTTATTGTCTAGTTTTTTTATGTCAACATTTAGAAAAATGTGAATGACTTTAATGCTGCTGTATGCTGATTTTTCTATTTACTTTGTGGTTGTGACGTATTCTGATAAAATGAAATCACAAAGTAGTTGATTCTGTGTGTGGTTTGGAATATTGATGTTTGGAATTTGAATACTGATGTTACATTCCTTACTGTCTAGAAAGAAAACCTTGACTTTTAATACACCAAACATTCTGCGTTCCATATTCAGTCTTTGTGTTCTAGAAAGGTTGCAGCATTGTACCTAGGGCTCAAGATGTCAACAGAGCATTTTAGAGTAGAGTCGGGTGAGACCCGGCTGCAGACAGGATTGATCTAGTGTCCATATTTGACCAACGTTGACACTGGTAGAATTTGGAAGCATAGTTTTGCTCACCATAACTTTACCATTTATGAAATTGGTAACTGACATTATAATGCTGTTTGATGTCAGCACATATTTCATAAAGGTACATTCCTGCATATTCTCTACACATTTGCTGATTGTAAGACTATCATTCCCTCCTGTTTTCAATGAGATAGAAAAATACAATGAAGACTTTGAGTATTTTAGAAGATATCTTTTATTACAAATAAATTGTAATTTAATTTCATGTGTTTCAGTATATTTGTCCAAATGTGTGCATGTATGCTATGATGGCCCCCAGCCTGTAGAGTTCAGAAGAGAGGGCTGGATCACATGGAACTGGATTTAAAATCTGCTGTTTAGTCCTATGAGGGTGCTTGGAACTGAACTACATTTTGAACGACTTTAAAAGACGTTATAGAATCCAAACTAGAGACACGTTTATCAAATGCAATGATTGGAGCAACATCTTTATCTGCTACTCAGGTCTTAGAATTAAAGGAGACCTTGTGAATGTGGGCAATAATAAGTTATTCCATATATTGTCTATGGAACAGTAGCAATCTCTGGATTTCTAGAAAACTCCTTAACCGTTTGCCATGACTCACCAATATCACAAAATATCTTATTCTTTAGATCTGTTTTACCTAGGAAATCACTTTTGTCCAACAGCACATGGTAAACAGGTATTTTTCCATTACAGGATCTGTTAACATTCAAGGATGTGGCTGTGGACTTCTCACAGGACGAATGGGAATGTCTAGACCGTGCTCAGAGGGCACTGTACATGGATGTGATGTTGGAGAATTACACCAATCTACTCTTTGTAGGTAAGAATACTCTTCTTGTTAAATTACAGTTTCATCCTTTGAATTTACCTACTTTGTGAGAATGTAAACTCTCTGAAATATCTAGACACTCCAAGCAATGGGGAAATTCTACTTACCAACATAACTTTTTCATGGTGTTTCCTTTATATTTCTCTCCATTCTCTAGAGAGAATATATACTGGACAACCAGTACTATGTTCTGTGTAATCTCTTTTCTAGCTTTTAATCAAAACTTCCAAGTCCAAAGAAATTTGAATGTTCAGTGCATGGAAATATATTACTATATACACAATAATGGAAATATTTTAAATTTACTATTGGATTAAAGTCTTCATTTATTTAAGGGTCTTTTTTTTTTTTTTTAAATTTATGTTTTAAGTTTTTTATTCACTTTACATCCTGATCACAGACTTCCCCTCTCCTCCCATGACCTCCTTCATTCAGTACCCTATCCTCTGCAAAGGGGGAGGTGCTCCCTGGGTACCAACTCATCCTGACACATCGAGGCACTACAGGACAGCACATCCTCTCCCAGATAGTGCAGCACAGTTAGGGGCAAGAGGATCCTTATGCAGATAACAAAGTCAGGATCAGCCCCCTTCCAGTTGTTGGGGTGCCCTGCATGAAGACCAGGCTTCATATCTGCTGCATATGGAGGGAACACTGTCCAGCCCACATATGCTCATTGGATGGTGGTTTTTCATCTCTGGGCGTCTCCAAGGTTCCAGGGTAGTTGACTCTGTTGATCTACTCATGGAGTCCCTATCCCCTCTGGGTCCCTCAGTCCTTCCCCCAACTCTCCACAATACTTCCTCAGCTCAGTCTAGTGTTTGCCTGTGTTTCTCTGCTTCAGTTTCCATCATTTGCGAGGTGGAAGCCTCTCAGAGGACAGTTATGGTAGGCTTGTGTCCGCAAGCATAACAGAGTGTTATTAATAGTGTTAGGGATTACTTCTTGCCCATGGGATGGGTCTCACCTCGGGTCAGTTATTGGTTGGCTATTCTTTCAGACTCTGTCCTATACTTCTTGTAGGCAGGACAGATTTTGGATCAGAGGTTTTGTGGGTGTGTTAGTGTTTTATCCTTCCAGTGTCCTATTGACAGTGTCCTTTGCCTTACAGAAGCTTTTCTGTTTCATGAGGTCCCATTTATTAATTGTTGATCTTAGTGTCTGATCTATGGGTGTTCTGTTCAGGAAGTTGTCTCCTCTACAAATGAGTTCAAGGCTATTCTCCACTTTCCTTTCTATTAGATTCTGTGTATCCAATTTTATGTTGAGGTCATTGATCCACTTGGACTTGAGTGTTGTGCAAGGTGATAAATTTATATCTACTTGCATTTTCTACATGCAGACATCCAGTTAGATCAGCACCATTTATTGAAGGTGCTTTTCCCCCCATTGTATGGTTTTGGCTTCCTTGTTAAACAACAACAACAAAACAAACAAACAAAAATCAAGAAGAAGCATCTGTAGATATGTGGGCTTCTTTCTGGGTCTTCAGTTTGACTCTGTTGGTCGGTCTGTTTGTTTGTATACTAATACTATGCACTTGTTATTACTGTTACTCTAGTGCAGCTTGAAACCAGGGATGGTGATACCTCTAGACAGTCTTTGTTGTATAGGATTGGTTTAGCTATCCTGGATTGTTTTTCTATATGAAGTTTAGAAATGTTTTTTCAAGTTCTGTGAAGAATTGTGTTGGAATTTTGTGAATTCCATTCCATATGAAATTCAGAATTGTTTTTTCAAGGTCTATAAAGAATTGTATTGGAATTTTGATGGGAATTGCATTGAATCTGTAGCTTCCTCTTGGTTAGATAATTATTTTTACTATGTTAATCCTGACAATCCATGGGTATTGGAGATCTTACATCTTCTGATATCTTCCTCAATGTTTGTCTTCAAAGACTTGAAGTTCCTGACATACAGGTCTTTTACCTACTTGGTTAGAGTTACACCAAGATTTTTTATATTATTTATAACTATTTTAAAGGGTATTGTTTCTCTGATTGCTTTCTCAGTCTACTTATAGTTTGTATAAAGAAGGGCTACTAATTTCTTTGCGTTAGGTTTATAAGCATCCACTTTGCTGAAGGTGTTTATAAACCGTAGGACTTTTCTGGCACAGTATTTTGGAAAACTTGAGTATGCTATCATATCATCTGCAAATAGCAATACGTAGACTTCTTCGTTCCCAGCATGTATTTCCACAATCTCCTTTAGATGTCTTACTACTCTAGCTAGAACTTCAAGTACATGTTGAATAGATATTGAATACATAGGGAAAGAGTGGGCAGCCTTGACTTGTCCCTGGAATTAGTGGGATTGCTTCAAGTTTCTCTCCATTTAATTTGATATTTGCTATTGGTTTGCATTCATTGTATTTATGTATCTGCCTTGTATGCCTTAGCTCTCCAAGCCTTTTAACATGAGGGGTGTGATTTTGTTAAAGACTCTTTCAGCATCTAATTATGATCATTCCTGTATTTCTTTGTATTTATTCATTTCTTCTCTGAAGTCCTCTACCTGTTTGATTGTACTTTTTGAATTTCTTGGAGGAATTTACTTATTTCCTCTCTAAAGTCCTGTATTATCTTTATAAGATTAAATTTAAGGTCATTTCTTACACTTCATGTGTGTTAGGATATCCAGGGCTTGCTCTGGTAGTATAGCTGGGTTCTGGTGGTACCATACAGCCCCAGCTTTTGTTGAGTATGTCCTTATACTAGCTTTTCACTATCATATTATCCCTGATGATGACAGACCTAGGAGGCCCTGATTGCAGCAGAATCTGTAACTGCAGATAGAGCTTTTAGTCCCAGATGGCAATACACCTTTGGGCATGCAGACAGATGTGATAGTCCCAGATGGCAGCAGGCCTTCTTGGGTTGGAAGTAGACATGGTTGTCCCAGATGGTAGCAGCCCTTCAGAGATGCAGACAGAGCTGGTGTTCCGTGATGGTTGCAGGCCTCTGGGGTTGCAGATAGAGGTATGGACTGGCAGATTGAACACAATGGATGTGGTGAGGTTTTCACCACTGCTGGGCATGCAGGGCATCACAGTGGGCAGGGACTTGGGACATGGGGATCTCACCTGGTTGTCCCAGGTGACAGGAGGCCTCAAGAGATACAGTCAGAGCTGTGGCCCAAGGAATGGTGGGCAGGGGAGGGACAGGACAGGACTCACTGTTGCTAGTCCCTGATGGCTGCTGGTCTCTAAGATTCTTATTTATGTTTTTTTTAAATGCAGATTTTAAGTAGAGAAAGAATTGTTGATTGTGAGAATTTAGTTTTTGCTAATATATTTACTTTTTCCATATGGACTGTATGTTTAGTTCTGGTACAGTATGGTCTTTATCCCAATACTTCAGATCCAGAAGCAAGGATATGGAGTGAGTACCATGACAGTGTGAGTTATATAGTGAACTCCTAAGTGACCAAAGCTATACTCTGTCTTAAAACATAAACAAGAAAGTAGAGGAACATTGCTTATATGATCCTTCCAAAAGCTCCTTTCTCAAAGTTCTTCACTACATGATCACTTATCTGTTATATCTTCTGTAAAGTACAGTGTTTAAATAAGAATTATCATTTCCATTCATTTGATTTAGATCAGATTTGAATTTCTTCTGAGCATCCAATTAATGATTTTGAAACACAAAAGAACTCTGTTGAGGACTTTATCCTTGAGAATTGCTAATTTACCTTTCTTAGAAAATGTACAAGAAACATCCGTTAGTCATTGTCTTACTTTCATTAATCACTGTCATCCCTAATTGCACTTTTTTTCAGAGAATAATCGTGTATGTGTCAAACATGATGTCTTGGATCAAGACACAAAGTATAGTGCCTCTGAGCATGTGAATATTCAAGAAAAGTCTAATAAATGGAATGAATGTGGCAAAATGATTCATGAATCCTCCAAGAGTGCACCTTATCAAACTAACAACAGAGATACCTTCATTGAATCACCAAACAGACATAAAACTGATAATGCCAGGAAACCACGCAAATATAAAGACTGTCTGAATGGCTTAAATTTGTATTCCATCACTTGTCAAAATCAAACAATGCAGCTAGAAATGAAAGAACACAATAAAACACAGTATGATAAAGTTTTTCTCTCTAAATTTAAACTCATGCTAAAAGGAAACAAGAGTGGAATGAAACCACACAAGGGCAGGAAGTCTGGAAAATTCTTCAAGATGTACTCAAGCCTGAGTAGGCATCAGAGAGCTCATATTAGAGAGAAGCGCTATAAATGTACAAAATGTAGTAAATCCTTTCTGCATTTGTCACACCTCAAACTACATTACAAAATCCATTATGGAGGATATCCCTACAAGTGCACAGAATGTGGTAAGTGCTTTTATCATATATCAGACTTTGAAAGACATTACAGAATCCACACTGGAGAGAATACTTACAAATGTAGTTTTTGTGGCAAATCCTTTATCTGCTGCTCAGGTCTTCGAAAACATCAAAAAATTCATGAAGGAGAGAGGCTTTTTGAATGTAACCAGGGTACTGGATCAGTCTGTACATTTTCCTATCGTGAATACTATTACAGGGCTGATATAAGAGATAAATGTTACAGATGCAAAGAATGTGGCAAATCCCTTTCCACATCCTCAGGACTTAAAATACATCAGAGAATTCATACAGGAGAGAAACCTTACAAATGTAGTGACTGTGACAAATCTTTTACCCAGAAGAGCAATCTTAGAATGCATCAGAAAATTCATACAGGAGAGAATACTTACAAATGCAGTGAATGTGACAAATGCTTTACCCAGAAATGCCTTCTTAGGATTCATCAGAGAACTCATTCAGGAGAAAAACCATACAAATGTAGTGAATGTGACAAAGCCTTTGCTGGTGTTTCATATCTTAGAAGTCATCAGAGAATTCATTCAGGAAAGAAACCTTACAAATGTAGTGAATGTGACAAATGCTTTAACCGGAAAGAC
>JADRCH010000849.1:36957-83040 GCA_019843965.1 Rhynchomys soricoides | reverse complement strand
AACCTTACAAATGTAGTGAATGTGACAAATGCTTTAACCGGAAAGACCATCTTATGACTCATCAGAGATTTCATACAGGAGAGAGAATTTATAAATGTAGTGAATGTGATGAATCCTTTACCCAGAAAATTAATCTAAGAATTCATCAGAAAATTCATACAGGAGACAAGACTTACAACTGTAGTGTATGCGACAAATCCTTTAACCGGAGAAACCATCTTAGAACTCATGAGAGAATTCATGCAGGAGAGAAGCCTCACAGTTGTAGGGAATTTGAAAATTCCTTTACGCAGAATGTCTCTCTTAAAATTCATCAGAGACTTCATTCAGGAAAGAAACTTTACAAATGCAGTGAATGTGACAAATCCTTTACTAGCAGCTCATATGTTAGAATACATCAGAGAATTCATTCAGGAGAGAAACCTTACAAATGTAGTGAGTGTGACAAATGCTTCACTAGTGGCTCATATCTTAGAATGCACCAAAGAATTCATACAGGAGATAAACCTTACAAATGTGGTGAATGTGATAAATGCTTTACCCAGAAATGCAGTCTTAGAATTCACCAGAGAAGTCATACAGGAGAGAAACCTTACAAATGTGGTAATTGCGACAGATCCTTTACAAGTGGCTCGTATCTTAGAATACATCAGCGAATTCATATAGGAGAGAAACCTTATAAGTGTAGTGACTGTGACAAATCCTTTACGCAGAAAGGCTATCTTAGAATTCATCAGAGAATTCATAGAGGAGAAAAACCTTACAAAGGTAGTAAATGTAAAAAATCCTTTACCCAGAAACCCTAACTTAATGGAATTCATCAGAGAATTCATATAAGAGAAAGACCTTAAATGTAGGGAATGTAAGAAATTCCTTCACAGGAAAAACTATCTTAGAACTTATCAGAAATTTCATACAGAAAATAAAACATACAAATGTATAGAATTTGATAAATCTTTTACCTAGAAGGCTGTCTTAGAATTCATCAGAGACTTCATTCAAGAAAGAAACTTTATAAATACAGTCAATGTGACAAATCCTTTACCAAGACAAACTATCTTAAACTTCGTTAGAGAAAGCAGAGAAACTTTACAAATTTGGTGAATATACAAATACTTAACTATTGGCACATCTCTTAGAGAAACTTTACAGATGAAGTATATGAGAAGTCTTTACCCATATCTCATGTCTTGGAAGACATCTGAAAATTCATAGTGGGAGGAAGTATGTCTAAGAAGTCATGTACTTTATGAAAGCTCTATCCTTCATGTCACTTGAGCCTCCATACTAGAGAATTACTATGAACATAAGAAACTTGTGAAAACCTTGACTAATGTTCAAATCTTAGAAATTACCAAGAGTTTATGCTGAGGGGAAATCTGAAAATGTGTCAATGTAGGAAATTTTTTATTAAAATTTTTACTTATTAAACTTCATACTTTGACTTTTACTCAACCTGTGAACTTTGCTCAAACTTTATTAAACTTGTTCATCCTCAAATAATTCATAATGAGGACTAAATGGAGAAGCCAGAAGAATGTGGCATTGTGTAACAGTTTCCTGCAGACTGAAGGCAGCAAATACCTCAAAATAGCTTCAAGAAATCCCTGAAAGTGACAGCATTATCTGCTTAAGTCAAACGATGAAACCCAGACAAATTATACCCCCTAAAAGGGGATTTGACAAAGTACCACCAAAATAGGAAGCATTTACTAAATGAATTATTTATGTAGTAGGATGTAAATACTATATTCAGAAATGTGTAATTATATGCTAAACTGTTAATATTACCCCTTATGGTGTAAAAAAAACCACTATGTATGCTATGAGAATATCAGGCTGTACTACATTTACAGATGGAAAATTCAGTATACATTAGGACTAAATTCGAAACCATCTTTTAAACAATTCTGATTGCTCAATTGTATTAGAAAAATTTAATATTCTTATGTCTCCTGGGTTCAACCAAAGCACTATACCCATTGATGAATTGCTAGGTTACCTTGGTCTTGGTTTTTTGTTTGGTTTGTTTTGAAATATGGGTACATATTTCAGTGTGCTACCCTGTTTGAGTCAGAACTCCTGGTATAGACCAAGCCTGGACTTATATGGGATCTACCTCTCTCTGCCTCCTGGATGCAAGGATTAAAGCACTGTACAGGATTTCATGACAGTCTTTATCACTGTGTACTTCATTCAGGAGGGATGGTAATGCCTAGACCTTGGTTACTGTGCTTTGTACATAGATTGGATGTTGTTGAATTACAGTAGTCTGGTTTGTGTGAATGCAAATAGCATGCTGCAGTCTATATTGAGCCTTGGGGTTCTAGTGAAAACATCAAATTTGTGATTTCTCTGGGAATGATTCACACATCTCACAGAAAAAGATGAACTACGGAGTAGAATAAACATTGCATGGTACTTTCTGTTCTTCATGTTGGTCCTTTGGGCAGCTATAAGGCTTCTTTGTTTTATGATAAATTAAGAAATTCAGTAGTATAAAATAGTCATCCCAATCATTCTGTTCCATGCCAGTACTTGAGTTACAATTGAGCTGTGAGTAGGAGTGGTTTCAATCAAGTTATACAACCTAAAAACTTTCCCTAAGGAGTTATTACAGTGACATTGCTTTATAGTTGAGCCTTTTGTAGAATATCTTCTATTTAGTCTTCCATTTATTTACTGTGTTAGAAATCCTAGATATTTTGAAAAATCGCTTTCCTATAGCTTGGGCTGACTGAAACAGAACAAAGAGACCTGGAATGTATACAGAACTGAGAAAGTATTAATGATACCAGATATTCTGCAGGAAATTGAGATAAGAATAATGAAGAGTCAAATGGCATTGGAAATAGAATGGAGAAATGAGTTGGCTTAGCATCAGGTAACACTTACTTTTCTTGAAGAGGTCATGGGTACAGTTCGCACCACCAGCACAGTGGCTAACAAACTTGATAATTTTAATTACAGTAGATCAGGTATCTTCTTTCTGGTCTCAGCACCTACCAGCAACAAGCAAGCTACATGCATACATATTCAAAATATTGATAACACAGAAGCTAAAGTAAATAATCTAATGAACGTTTTAAAGGCAACAATGTGCAAATGGGAAATAAAATTTTCATTTGCTATGTTCTGTTTCTCTAGAAAGGAATCTAGAATATACTATAATGTCAAGATAATCCTATTGTATATGTTACTGATTTTTTATGTAAAAGCATAATAGGGGAAAATATAATTTATTTGACTGTGCATGTGCCCCACGTGTTCATATATATCTATTATATGAATTTCATTGTTTTCATTTTAGGATACTTGTAAAACTAGGAATATTTATGCCTCTAACTTTTCCCCCCAATCTAATGTTGATTACTTCTGTTGTTCCTTCAATGTCTATTTCTTTTGTGGTCAGGTTTTGGTTTTGTTGTTGTTGTTGTTGTTGTTTTTTCCTAATATAATACCAGCAGGACTTTGATTAAAATTGCTTAGTATGCTTGCACAGTATTAAACTTTGTCTATATTGTCTTCCCATTGATATCTCTTATTTTCTCTCCTCACACCATTACTCTAAGGTATCCTTTGCAATAATTGTAAGAGATTTTTCATCTTGGTTCAGTCTTCTGAAGGTTTTTGAACTCTTGCAACTTTCTCAAATTTTGATATCTTTTTAGTATTGATTTGTTTGTTTTGCAGTAATTCTCCATTCTTGAAATAATTTGATTATAAACTTTAAGGAAGTGAAAACTCTTGCTGTTTGTGATTGCATATTTTAATAAGAATTTGGTAGGGGTTTCTCAGTGTTGACATGTTGTACATTTATTTTTCTTGTTTTGTTGCTATTTATATGCATAGGGTCAGTGAATAACTACTCATTGCAAGAATCTACTACAATTAGTCATACAAAAGCATATGTGTGATAAAGCTAATTTTATGTGAACTCTTGCCTGTTTGATTTTTGAAGTTATACTATCAAATAACCTGGACCCTTCAGAACTCCCAGAAACTAAGCCACCAACCAAAGAGCATGCATGGGCTGGTCCATGGCCCCTGCTACATAAGTAGCAGAGTTCTGCCTTGTCTGGTCTCAGTGGGAAAGGATACATTTCATCCTGTAGAGACTTGATTGCCCAGGGAAGGGGAATGTTGGGGGGAAACCCCTTTCAAAAGCAAAGGGGAGGGGTGGTGAGGAACTCATGGAGGGAGGACCAGGAAGGGGTGCAACATTTGGAATGTGTGTAAAATATGTTCATAAAAATGGTTTTTTAGATTGTGTTAATATGAAAGGCTATGTGGACTTTTGAAGTCCCACTGAATGCATTATTCATTTGACTTGAACGTAGGCTTATGTGTCTCAGGGTGTGAATGTAGGAGTTTAAAGGATAAAGACCTCCATGTGCTTAAATATTTGAGTGGCCCTCAGTAAGAGGGAACTATTTGGGAAGGACTAGGGACAATGTGTTTAAGTTTTCAGCCTGCTGCCTGCCACCGTACATCCTACCTTCTGTTCATAAACTAACCCCTGAAACTAAGCAAGTCCCTGATTAAGTGTTTCTTTTTATAAGAGTTGTTTACTCATGGTGTCTCTTCATAGCAACAAAGAACTAAGGCATGTGGTTTTAATAAGGAGCTGTTGTTGGCTTGAATTCTAAAAACCACCATCCTAGTCTGCCTACCAAGTGCCAAAATTTATATTGAACCAATCCACACCTAGCTCCTGAAATATGTTTAGTTTGTTTGTGTGTTCCTTTTGGTTTTTGGTTGTTGTTTTGTTTTATATGTATTTATTCAGGATAACTCAATTTCATTAGTCCAGCACACATAAAATGTAAGTTCATTCCATCTTCTATTCTAAAAGGACACTACTCTGTATTGGTATTATGAAAATAAATTTTCCTTGTATGTGTGCCTTATTAACTGAGAGTGGACATGTAAAACAACAGGCAGCAAGCAGCAATGGCTGGCCATGTAAGGTGCTTTCATTCCAGAATCTTCCTCATTGACAATCAAAACTGAAGGATAACTCATAGCTATAGGAGCAGTTCTCAATATATGGGGGTCAAGCAGTGCTTTCACAGAGATCATCAAAGACCACCTGCATACCAGATATTTACTTACAATTTGTAACCATAGCAAATGATACTTATGAAGTAGCAACAAAAAGAATTCTTTAGTTGGGGGCAGGGGAAAGCAACTAAACTTCTCAACAGGAGTCTGTACAGACATTTGGGGTCTCCAGGTAATTAATGACCATTCTCAAACTATGTAAATTCCCTGATGTCTATCTTAGGATCATCACCCCTGATATACCAACGTTTGATGCACATTAACATGTAATCATTTGTAAACTAGACAAGAGGACTCTTATTGTAGCTTATAATGGCTATTTTTGGTTGGCAAATTTACTACCAATTATCTGTGAGGGATACGCCAGACCAGCTTACCTGTGCAGCAGAACAAAGAGGCTAGGATGATATTGAGAAAACAAACAGCAGCAAATATACCAGATATTTTGGAGGGATTGAGGTAGCTGTGGTGAAGGGTTCAATTTACATTGGAAATGGAATGGGAGCTAAAGAGTTGTTGTCTTATTAAATAACATTTATTACTATTAAAGAGAATATAGATTCCATTCTCAGAACTGGTCGGGGCAGACAATCATCCACGTAACTTGAATTCCAGATGATTAAATGCCTCCTTCTGACTTGAGCAGGTATCTTCTTCAAATATACCACACACACACACACACACACACACATGCTGCAAAATACCAATATGAACTATAATGTAAATGGAAAATGACTTTGGGTTTACTATATTCTGTTTCTCTAGAAATGATATTGAAATATTCTACTATAAATAATCTCAAAATTATCTTAATACACATTACTGATTTTAACACAAGTATTAATATTATGGGAAAATATAATTTATTTCATTCTATATGTATCTCTTGTTCATACAAATATATGAATTTCATGACATTTATTTTAGGATACTGTAAAGTTTGGAATATACTTGCTTCCAACACTGTTTCCCAATCTACTAACTTGGATGGTATCAGTATGTTCTTTAGAGTCTGTTTGCATGTGTGTGTGTGTGTGTGTGTGTGTGTGTGTGGTCAGTTTTTCTATTTGTTAATATACCAGCAGGATTTTCATAACAATTTCTTAGTATCTCTATATATTAAACTCTGTTTATTTTATCTTCTCTTTGATTTTTTCCTGTTTGTCTTCATCCCATTATGCAATAGATTTTATTGCAATAACGTTAATAGATTTTGAATCTTGGTTTAATCTTTTAAAGGTTTTTGAACTCTTGGAGCTTTCTCAAATTTTTACATCTTCTCACCATTATTTTGTTTCTTCTGCAGAAACTGCACATTCCTCCTGAAAAAGAAAATTGCTCCCAATCTTTAGGAAAGAGAAAACTAGTTCCTTTCCCTGTTTGAATGATAATCTGCTAGCCATGTGTCAGCGTTCACACCACATATGCAGCTTTCTGTTTTCTGTTGCTAAATATATGCATACTGATAAGTGAGTAGTTATTATTAAAATAATGTACCATCTTATTAATCATTTCTGTTAAAAGCACATGTGATATACCTGAACCTTATGTGAATTTTTTTGTTTTTGTTTTGTTTTGTTTTTGTCTTTAGAGAAGCAGAATGCCCACTTTTGTAGTGGCAGGAGCAAGTTGGATTTCCACTGAAATGGCAGTTTGTTCTGTTGCATTCCTATATGATTTAGTGGTTTTGTATATTATTTGGGTAGATACTGAATAGCCAAAAAAGTGTATCTTGGTACACATTAGTTGAGAATTGTGTTTGTGGCAAACAGTGTGTAGCAAGGAGATTACAGGAAGAAGAATCTGTGAAACACAAGATATTTCCAAACAATTATCAGAGCTTCACACTGACTGCCAGGAGCCCCGAATGGCAGACAGTGGGTCAGCATCTCTCATTTCACTGATTATCATAAAAAAGATATAAGTTGTAGTTATTGAGCAAAAGTGGTAACACACATTAAACAGGTAGAAAAAAATCCCCATAAGTTATAGAAAGGGTGAATGTGTGGGGTGTTAACTCTATGGAGCAGCATTGGGGAACTTAGTTTAGAAAGAGCAGGGGTGTTACCCTGTGATGCTGGCCATGAGTCTGATTCAGTTAAAAGTTTTGATAGAGATAATGCAGTGGCTATTCTGCCTGGGGGAAGGAGGGATCAAGAAAGGGGACAGACCCAGATCTAGAAATCCATCATTTGAATTCATTACACCAGCTTCACAATTACTCGAAAGTAGTATACTTGCACACTCTTAACTATGCTTCCAGCTCACTCCTTTGTTTCCAGCTCACTCCTTTGTTTCTTTGTGTACTTGGTGCACTTTCCCCTCTCCCTGGTAGAATCCTTAAAGGGAGCTTGTGGCCTGGGAAGCCAGAACTGGGAGACAGTGGATCTAAGAAAGGAGGGAAAACCTGAAAGCCTGGATTAACTGCGAGTCCTGGAGGCCTTTGTAGACCTGAAAGTAATGGAGGACTATGAGGCAGTTGGAGACAGTGGGGCATTAGGGGGCCTGGAGGCGCATGGAGACCAGAGAGCCAATGTGTACTTGAAATCATTGTGGAAGCTTCATTCTTTGGAAAGCCTGGGAAAAGAAATAAAATAGATTAGAGTTTCCCCACAGTCCTCAGTGGCTGGTCATCAATCCTTCCTATCAGGTATTCCTGGGTTTATATGCAGCAGAGGGTTTAGGGTGGTGTCTTGGCAGGAGAGCAAAGCACAGAGCATAGCCTAAGAACCAGCACCATTGCTTACTGGCCTGTCCCAGTGTCAATATGCACAAAGTCTTCAGTGTTGACATTTTAAAAATGAACCTGCAAACATTTTCTGTTTTAATTCATGACCCTTAACCCTGAGAGATTTTGGTTGGGGAAATATCTTAATCTGGAACTATCAAGCTGTTGCCAAAAATCTGTTCTCTCTCTCCCAGCTCCCTTCCTCCCCAAGCAAGGATAAAGTGCCCCACACCACTCACAGTATCCATCAGAATCTCCAGGCCTCAACTCATCTGGAAAATACTTAGGTCCCTGCATCTTGACACCTTCTGTTCTGTAACTTTAATTTTTTTCAAACTTTATTTTTAATGATGGTTCTTAAATGCTTTAACCTTGCTTGTAGCCCACCCACCAGAGGTAGTGGAAAAGAAAGGATACCAGGGAAGTAGACCTGTTTAGAAAGGTTCTGTAGAGAAAATCCCATCTGTGTTATCTGGAAATTGGCAGTACAGTTCACCAGTTAGCTCAAACCACTTGAAAACACTTTCTGGATACACCAGCAGTCCAGTTCAGTAGAGTCAGGATAGCAGACACAAATCAGAAGCAGTGGCATCTACCTAGCAGAGATAGCCAGGCCTCAGCCTCAGCTGTGCCTCTCTCAGTGAACAGAAGAGCAGAGAAGACTCAAAACCAACAAACATTGCACAGATAGCTCTATAAGCAAACCTAGCTCTATCCATCACTGTCCATCAAGTCCTATTTTTACCCTCCAAACATCTTGTGTCCTCCACTGGTTTTGCCTCAGCATGTGTCTTGCCTCTGCTGATATCACTCTGCCAATCAGCCCAAGTCTAAGGAAGCAGCAAAAAACTACAGCACACCACCAGAACTTTTTTGGTGCAAATCATCACGTGCCCTTTCACGTGCTTGCTTTAGCAGAACATCCTCTGTGTTCTGTGTCTGCTTCAGCAAAATGTTCTCTCACAAGTCTGCCTTAGTCTTTGACCTGTGTCCACATCAGCTAATCATTCCTTCACATGTGTGCCCCAGCAAAACACCATCCAACCGACTTTGCAAAGAACTCTTAAGTTTCCACTTCACTGTTACTTGGGTTTAAATCATCTGTTGGGCCCTTTCTACCTACTCTGAACTTTTCCCACCCTGAAGTTCCAGCCAGTTTCTCAGTTCCACTCTCTATATAACCCTTACCTCTTGCTTACTCTTCAGGCACATCTCCTGAAGGTGTTGTCTTTGTGGTTGCAACTTCTCTTTCCTGCTTTTGAGATAGGGTTACTCAAGCTCCAGATTCCCTGTAAGCCCCTAAGTAACTTGAATGATTCCCTAAAAGTCCAGAGAGCTGCCTGATTCTGCCTCCATCCCAGGAGCTGGGATTAAAGGTATGAGCCACCATGCCTATCATCAGTTCACCTTTTCTGAGTGCTGCTTTGTGCTGAGAACTTGGAAAATGACAGCCCTTGATGGCCCTGATCCCCAGCACTCAGCATCAGGCTATGCATCTTGATTTTCAGTTAACCATCTTGCTTCCAGTTTACTCGAGTGGTCTGTGCAACTCGGTGGCTCCATACCCAAATAGCACAGGGTAAGAGCTACCCTCCCAGGAGTGTGGACAAGCTGTGTGCCAGGGGAGAGGGAGGGGGGAGGTCTGCAGTGGGTGAGGAGGGGGTAAGGCCAGCACTTCAGCTCAGCAGGACCTGCCCAGAACCCTCAGGACACAAGGACTGAGGAGTAGCCTTCTGGGCCAGGGAGGTGATCCTGTGACACAGCACTCGATACTCAGTGCCAGGAGAGAGCTGGGTTCCCAGGAGTGCTGACACACCTTTGAACACAGGAATATCACCACTTCTGTTCAAATTCCTTGATCAAGAGGAACCCTCGAAGAGCCATCAGGACACAGGAACCAAGGAACAGCTACGGACAGGACCTTTCTGGTTTCTATCTGCACCCCAGAGCTGACCCTGTACCACAGCTCTCCAAATCAAATTCCTCTCAGAGAGAGCTGGTCTCTAAGGACTACTGACACAAAGGCTTGCAGTAGGGACAAGCCACAGTCAGAGCAAGACCAACTAACACCAGAGATAACCAGATGTAAAAAGGCAAGGGCAAGACCATAAGGAACAGAAACCAAGGCAGCTTGGCATCATCAGAACCCAGTTTTCCCACCACAGCAAGCCCTGGATACCCCAACACACCAGAAAAGCAAGACTCAGATTTAAAATCACTTCTCATGATGATGATAGATGACTTTAAGAAGGAAATAAATTACCCCCTTTAAAAAACACAAGAGAACACAGGTAAAGAGCTAGAAGCCCTTAAAGAGGGAATACAAGAACACTCAATCAAACAGGTAAGGAAGTGAACAAAACCATCCAAGATCTAAAAATGGACATAGAAACAATAAGGAAATCACAAAGGGAGACAAACCTGGAAATAGAAACCCTAGGAAAGAGATAAGGAGTCATAGAAGCAAGTTATCACCAACAGAATACAAGAGATAGAAGAGAAAATCTCAGGTTCAGAAGATACCATAGAAAACACTGACACAACAAAGGAAATGCAAAAGATAAAGAGCTCCTCACACAAAACATCCAGGAAATCCAGGACACAATGAGAAGATAATCCTAAGGATAATATGTATAGAAGAGAGAGGATTCCCAAAAAGGGCCAGTAAATATCTTCAACAAAATTATGGAAGAAAACTTCCTAACCTAAAGAAAGAGATGCCCATGAACATACAAGAAGCCTACAGAACTCCAAATAGACTAGACCAGAAAAGAAAGTCCTCCCATCACATAATAGTCAAAACACCAAATGCACAAAACAAGGAAAGAATATTAAAAGCAGTAAGGAAGAAGGTCAAATCACATATAAAGGTAGACCTATCAGAATTACACCAGATTTCTCACCAGAGACTATGAAAGCTAGAAGATCCTGGGCAGATCTCATACAGACCCTAAGAGAACACAAGTGCCAGCCCAGGCTGCAATACCCAGTAAAACTCTCAATTACCATAGATGGTGAAACCAAGATATTCCATGACAAAACCAAATTTACACAATATCTTTCCACAAACCCAGCCCTACAAAGGATAATAGATGGAAAACACCAAAACAAGGAGGGAAACTATACCCTAGAAAAAGCAAGAAAGTAATCTTTCACCAAACCCAAAAGAAGATAGTCACACAAACATAAAAATAACATCAAAAATAACAGGAAGCAACAATCACTATTCCTTAATATCTCTTAACATCAATGGACTCAATTCCCCAGTGAAAAGACATAGGCTAACAAACTGGATACATAAATAGGATGCAACATTTTGCTGCATACAGGAATCACACGTCAGTGTTAAAGACAAACACTACCTCAGAGTAAAGGGCTGGAAAACAATTTTCCAGGCAAATGGTCCCAAGAAACAGACAGGAGTAGCCATTCTAATATCGGATAAAATTGACTTTCAACCAAAAGTAATCAAAAAAAAAAAAAAAATAAGGAAGAACACTTCATACTCATCAAAGGAAAAATCTACCAAGAAGAACTTTCAATTCTGAATATCTATGCTCCAAATGCAAGGGCACCCACATTCATAAAAGAAACTTTACTAAAGCTCAAAGCACACATTGCACCTCACACAATAATAGAGAAACACTTCAACACCCCACTCATAAATGGACAGAAAATGGGGAAACACAAACTAAGCAGAGACACAGTGAAACTAACATGTTATGAACCAAATGAATTTAACAGATATCTATAGAACATTTCATCCTAAATCAAAAGAATATACCTTCTTCTCAGAACCTCAGGCACTTTCTCCAAAATTTTCCATGTAATTGGTCACAAAACAAATTTCAACATATATAAGAAGATTGAAATAATCCCATGCCTCCTATCAGATCAGTACAGATTAAGGCTGGTCTTCAATGGCAACAAAAACAACAGAAAGCCCACATACACATGGAAGCTGAACAATGCTCTACTCAATGATAACTTGGTCAAGGAAGAAATAAAGAAAGTAATGAAAGACTTCCTAGAATATAAGGAAAATGAAAGTACAACATACCCAAACTTATGGGACACAATGAAAGCAGTGTTAAGAGGAAAACTCATAGATCTGCATGCCTCCAAAAACAAACTGGAGAGAGTGTACATTAGCAGCTTAACAGTTCTAGAACAAAAAGAAGCTAATACGCCCAAGAAGAGTAGAAGGCAAAAAATAATCAAACTCAGGGCTGAAATCAAACCAGTAGAAACAAAATGTGGTCAGAAAGATACCATTTGGAAAGGGAGAAGTCAAAATATCACTATATGCAGATGATATGATTGTATACTTAAGTGATCCAGAAAAACTCCACCAGAGAACTGCTACAGCTGATAAACAACTTCAGCAAAGTGGCCAGAGATAAAATTAATTCAAACAAATCAGTAGCCTTCCTATACTCAAAGGATAAACAGGCTGATAAATAAATTAGGGAAATGACACCCTTCACAATAGTCACGAACAATGTATAGAATCTTGGTGTGACTCTAACCAAACAAGTGAAAGATCTCTATGACAAGTACTTCAAGTCTCTCAAGAAAGAAATCAAAAAGGATCACAGAAGATGGAAAAATCTCTCATGCTCATGGATTGGTAGGATTAACGTAGTAAAAATAGCCATCTTGCTGAAAGCAATTTACAGATTGAATGAAATCCCCTTCAAAATTCCATCTCAATTCTTCATAGACTTAGAAAGAGCAATTCTCAAAGTCATTTGGAATAACAAAAAACCCAGGATAGCAAAAACTATTCTCAACAATAAAAGAACTTCTGGAGGAATCAGCATCCCTGACCTCAAGCTGTATTACAGAGCAGTAGTGATAAAATCTGCATGGTATTGGTACAGTGACAGGCAGGTAGATTAATGGAATAGAATTGAAGACCCAGAAATGAACCCACACACTTATGGTCACTTGATCTTTGATAAAGGAGCTAAAACCATCCAGTGAAAAAAAGACAGCATTTTCAACAAATGGTGCTGGCTCAACTGGAGGTCAACATGTAGAAGAATGCAAATTGATCCATTCCTATCTCCGTGTACAAAGCTCAGGTCCAAGTGGATCAAGGACCTCCACATAAAACCAGATACACTGAATCTAATAGAAGAGAAAGTGGGGAAAAGCCTCTAACACATGGGCACAGGGGGAAATTTCCTGAACAGAACACCAATGGCTTGTGCTCTAAGATCAAGAATCGACAGGTGGGACCTCATAAAATTTCAATGCTTCTGTAAGGCAAAGGACACTGTAAATAGGACAAACCACAGCCAATTGATTGGGAAAATATCTGTACCAATCCTACATCCAATACAGGGCTAATATCCAAGGTATACAAAGAACTCAAGAATCTAGACTCCAAAGATCCAAATAAACCTATCAAAAAGTGGGGAACAGAGCTAAACAGACAATTCTCAACTGAGGAAACTCAAATGGCTGAGAAGCACCTAAAGAAATCCTCAACATCCTTAGTCATCAGGGAAATACAAATTAAAACAACCCTGAGATTCCACCTCACACCAGTCAGAATGGCTAAGATCAAAAACTCAGGTGACAGCAGATGTTGGTAAGGATGTGGAGAAAGAGGAACACTCCTCCATTGCTGGTGGGATTGCAAGCTGGTACAACCTCTGGAAATCAGTTTGGCGAACCCTCAGAAAAATGAACATAATACTACCTGAGGACCACTCCTGGGTATATACCCAGAAGATGCTCCAACATGTTATAAAGACACATGTTCCACTATGTTCATAGCAGCCTTATTTATAATAGCCAGAAGCTGGAAATAACCCAGATGTCCCTCCATGGAGGAATGGATACAGAAAATGTGGTACATCTACACAATGGAATACTACTCAGCTATTAAAAACAATGAATTCATGAAATTTGCAGGCAAATGGATGGACCTTGACCATATGTTAGGAGCCAGGCCCTAACACCCTCCTTGGAATCTGCCTGGGCCTCCTCACTGTCCTTGAGAATCTAACACCCTCCTTGGAATTTGCCTGAGCTTCCACACTGTCCTTGGGAATCTGAGACTTTCTGAGGACCAGTTGTGTTTGCACAAGATAAGCTGGAGATGCCTGGAGCCAGGATCTTCACACCGTTCCTGGGAATCTGACCCAAGTGACCTTCCGAGAGCCAGTTGTGTTTCCTTAAGACTAAACTGTCCTTCCCACCTCCTGGAAATAGACCGATCATAAAACAGTTTGACACCGGATGGTCTGGCTTGTTAAACCATGACAGCTGGGGGGCCATAAGCCTCCTTTCCCCTCCCCTCTACGTTCCTTTTTCTTTAAAAGCAAACGTGTGTAAAAAATAAAGTGAGACCTAGACGGAACTTTGCCTAGCCTCCCTTCTCTCTCTCGCCCGTTTTTCTTTTAGGCTTAGTCCTCCTCGATCCTCACGAATAAGTCCTGCAGGTCGGGACAACCATAGGGCTGAGTGTGAGGTTCCAGATTGAGGAGTTGGTGAAAGGACTGAAGGAGCTGAGGGCAATTGCAGTTCCATGGAGGGAGCAACAGTGTCAACTGGCCTGACCCTTTGATGCTCCCAGAGACTGGTTCAACAACCAAAGAATACACATGGAGGGGACCATGGTGCTGACCACATGTATGGCAGAGGAGGGTCTTGTTAGCCATCAGGGGGAGGAGAGACCCTTGGGCCTGAGGGTGTTAGATGCCCAAATATAGGAGAATGCCAAGGAGGGAAGACATGTGTCATGGGTGGGGGAATACCCCCATAGAGGCAGAGGGAAGGGGGAGGGAATAAGGAGGTTCCAAATGGGAGATCTGGAAAGGGGGAAACATTTGAAATGTAAATAAAGTATCAAAAAAAAGAAAATATCATCCTGAGTAAGGTAACTAAGTCACAAAAGTACAAACATGGTATGTACTCACTGATAAGCAGATATTAGCCCAAAAACTTAGAACACCCATGATTCAATTCACAGCAACTGTTGGACTGAGCATGGGATCTCAGATGAAGGAGTTGGAGAAGGGACTGAAGGAGCTGAGGGAGTTTGCAGCCCCATCAGGAGGGAACAACCGTGTCAACTGGTCAGGCCCCCAATGCTCCCAGAGTCTGGACCACCAACCAAAGAATGCTTATGGAGGGACCCAGGGTCCTGACCACATATGTGGCAGAGGAGGGCATTGTTGGCCATCAGTGGGAGGAGAGGCCCTTGGGTCTGAGAGTTTTAGATGCCCCAGTACAGGGGAATGCTAGGAAGGGATGATGGGAGTGGGTAGGTGGGTGGGTAGGTGGGTGGGTAGGTGGGGGAATACCCCCATGGAGTCAGGAGAGAGGGGATGAGATGGGGGGTTTCCAGAGGAGAGGCCTGGAAAGGGAAAAACATTTGAAATGTAAATAAAGTATTAAAAATAATAAAAAAAACAAACAATGAATTCATGAAATTCTTATGGATGGAACTAG
The DNA here is from genome assembly GCA_019843965.1 of Rhynchomys soricoides. Classification (NCBI taxonomy): domain Eukaryota; kingdom Metazoa; phylum Chordata; class Mammalia; order Rodentia; family Muridae; genus Rhynchomys; species Rhynchomys soricoides. The sequence continues at coordinate 67,781 of JADRCH010000849.1, read as the reverse complement.
AAAATATCATCCTGAGTGAGGTAACCAAATGACAAAAGAACACACATGCTATGCACTCATTGATAACTGGATATTAGCCCAAAGGCTCTGACTACCCAAGATACAATTCACAGACCACATGAAGCTCAAGAAGAAGGAAGACCGAAGTGTGGGTGCTTCTGTCCTTCTTAGAAGGGGGTACTAAATACTCACAGGAGGAAATACAGAGACAAAATGTGGAGTAGAGACTGAAGGAAAGACCATCCAGAGACTACCCCACCTGAGGATCCATCCCCTATATAGGCACCAAACCCAAACATTATTGTGGATACCAAGAAGTACATGCTGACAGGAGCCTGATATAGCTGTCTCCTGAAAGACTCTGCCAGAATCTGGCAAATACAGAGGCAGATCTTTGCAGCCAACCATTGGACTGAGCATGGTATCCCTAATGGAGGAATTAGAGAAAGGATTGTAGGAGCTGAAGGAGTTTGCAATCTCATGGGAAGAACAACAATATCAACCAACCAGATTCCCCAAGAGCTCCCAGGGACTAAACCACCAACCAAAGAGTACACGCGGAGCAACCCATGGCTCCAGCTACATATGTAGCATAGGATGGCCTTGTAGGACATCAGTGGGAGGAGAGGCCCTTGGTCCTGTGAAGGCTCGATGTCCCCGTGAAGGGGAATGCCAGAGCAGGTAGGTGGGAGTGGGTATATGGGTGAAGGAACACCCTCATAGAAGCAGAGGGAGGGATTTGGATGGGAGGTTTCCAAAGGGGAGACTCGGAAAGGGGATAACATTTGAAATGTAAATAAATAAAATATCTAATAAAAGAATACTTTATACTTCTGACTTTCTTAATTTATAATGGAGTACAAATCAATGAAGCTTTACACTTCTGAAAAGAACCAACACAAACAACAGACAAAATATGTAGTGATCTTTTCTCTCCTGAGGATTTCATCTTACTCTCTAAGAGGTGAGATTAACTCACACAAAGCTCAAAAACTTGCAGAGTAGTGTTCTCCAGAAGCCTGAGTAGGAGGAGTAATAGAGAATGCAAGAAAAGTGTCCTCACATAAAAAACAGATTGCTGCAATTCTACATTCAATCTCTGTATGAAACCTACTGAGTGTCTATGCATTGTCCCTTCTACTGAAAGAAATGAACAGCCACAAAACTGCCATCAAATCATGAAATTAAAATGTAAGTGAATGAGCCAGCTGAACAGATTAACTACTTTAATCTTTCCCTTCAAGAGTCTGAGATATCCCTTGTAAGATCAGGTCTGGTCTACATGGTGAGTTATGAGCCAGACAGGGTAACAAAGTGATATATTGATTCAACAAAAGAAAGCCAAAACCAAACAATTACATCTAGCTAATTTGGCCATGCATTCATGGGAAGAGTGCTTCTGTTGGACCAAGGAGAGAAAATATAATTAGACTCAAATATTCTCATATAGTTGAGTGAACAGAATGGTTTAAAGAGGGATTTTTAATATTGTTCTAATCTATAGATCCATTTCTAACTGTAAAAGTGTGGCATGATATTCTCCAACAGTATAAACACATTTTCTGCATTTCCAGACTCTAAGATCTAACATTAAAAAGTCAGCATATATTGTTGCTTGTATGTGGTAAATGCTCTTCTAGCTGGGCTGCCTGGCCTGGCATTAGTTGGAGAGGAAGCATCTAGTCTTGAAAAGACTGGAAGTGCCAGGGTGGGGAGATTCCCAGGGGGTCCTCACCAGCTCAGAGTAGAAGGGGAAGGGAAATGATGGAAGGATTATGGAAGAGGGTGACTGGAAAGGAGGCAGTAAATGATATGTAAGGTAAGTAAAAAATAAAGTTAAAAAAATAAAAAAGAAGTCAGCATATAAATCTAAATGTGATAATACAAGCCTTTAATCCCAGCAACTGGGAGTCAGAGGCAGGTGGATATCTGTGAGTCTGAGCCCAGCCTGCCCAACATAGTGAGCTCCAGAGCAGACAGAATTACACAATGAGGCCATATCTTAAAAATAAAATTAAAAAAAAGATAGATAGATAAATAAATAAGTAAATGTGAACAAAAGAAGCAACACATTGCTGAACATAGCATTACATCATAGATTACATTTGTCTGGTGAAAATTTAATGAGGAATATAAATATGCTTAGGCAATGTTTTGTGTCAAACTGTTACTGTGGGGCTCAATAAGTATAATTCTGAGTCAATCGAATCTGCACTGGTTCCTCATGCAGGGAGATACTAAACTAGAGTTGGAGAGGCCAAAATAAGACTGAGGCTGTGGCAATTTTCCTGGGAGTCATCAGACATTTCATACCCTAACCAGAAACTGAATATAGTGGGAACTGCCAGGACCAATACAGTTTTGTAGTTGTATTTTCCTTGTCCAGTAAGGAAATCCCTCTGTTTTCCTTGAATTCAGGGAAGAGAACAGCCTTGGTAGTATAAATATTAGTAGGTTGATTTGTGGTCAGGATGACAATGTGCCCATAGGATCATGTATTTGAAATCTAAGTCTCCATGAGGTAAAAATATTTTGGGCAGATTAGTTGCTAGATAATCACTAGAGAAGTGTTTCACTGGGCAGCTCTAAGGAAAAAGGCTCCAAGATAGCTTGATTCTGACTTTCTACTTAGAAACCATACTAAGAATGTGATCTTTCCATTTTCCATTCCACCAGCATGGCTGCTGGCTGTCAGGCCTCCCTCCCATGATGGCATCTTAGCCCTTTAGAACCACTAGCAATGTATACTCTTTTTAAGTTTCCTTGGCCATGGAGCATTATGAAAGCAACAGACAAGAAACAATTATGCTAAACTATTCTAGGATTGAATTTGAGGCTCCTTTTTGGAGAGAAAATTCATGTCACATTCTGAAAACATGTCAGTAACATGTAGTAGGATAGGTCATGCGAACTATGAGGGAACACACTACTGTAGTTTTCCTATAAAGTCCTAAAGGCAAACTTCCTAGAAAATAGTTGCTTACATTCAAAGTACAGTGTTGTACTCAGGTTCCATCAGGGAATCTTCTTACTGTGAAGTGCAAGTATAAGAAAACATTAATGGACTAAATGACATGCCAAGTGATATCATATTCCCCAATGATAAAGGAAATATTTATATCACTCTACACACCAAAGATCAAGGAATTGCAATGGCTAGATCAAACTGAGGCTTTTTCTGAGGCCCAGTTGTATAAAGAACAAAAAGTTTCCTCCTTTAAAACCAAGAATATGCCTGCCACTCAGAGCTTCTGTTACAGTTAGTCACCGAGAAGCACTCATCTCTGTTGGCGCGTATGGAATATCCATACTATACACTGCTAGTTTTAAACAAAACTCCCAACTAATTTTTTGAAATCAGTAATTTAAGGATTCAAGCCTTACCTGGTCTTATTCTGGCTCTTGAATAACTGACACAGAGACCTGGCATTTTTATTTATAAGCTACAAGCCTATGCTGGCATGTTCTAAGCTATTCTAACTGTCTAAGGCTGCCTATTTCCCATCTACATAGTCCTTTACCTTTAATCTGAGCATGGTCTTGGCTTATGCTGATTGCTGCTCTTTCATCATGACCTCATGGTTAATCCTCCTGTTCTCTTCACATGGTTTCTCCACAACTTCCTCATGTGGTTCTTCCAATCTTACCTCTCGATCAGAGATAATTGAGTTACATTCTTTACACAACATTGATTCAGGAGGTGGTTCAATAATCATGACAATGCAGTTCAGTAACCAGATCTAAGGGCACAGAAATTAGCATCTGAATATACAGTGCATAAGACCCACCCCCAACAAACTTCACCAGGAATCTCTATCTGACTAGTGACTGTCCACCCTAACTATACTCAAAAAATAACAAATCCTGCAGAAAACCAAACAGAAAGAACTTACAAATGCAACTTACTGAAGTCACCATCCAAGTAAGCAGACAGCTTTTTCAAATGCCAAACAAGCAAAATCATTCACAAAAATTTCAAGTATATCACAAAGGCAATAAAATATGTTGTATGAAATTGTAGCACATTCTTGCAATAATTAATAATTACTCAATGATCACATACATATAAACAGAAATAGAAAACAGGAAAACACATATATAACACATCAGTGCTAAGAAATGGCTAAGAAATTCTCATTCAAACATGGGGACATATTTGGTGAGATTTTTCTCTTTCCTCTAAGTTATGAACAATTTGTTTCAAGGGTAATGGGAAATTTCTTCACAATGAACAAAGTAATGATGAAAAGATATGAAATTTTGAGAAAAATCCAAGGGTTCAAAAACCTTTAGAAGATTAAAGAAAAGTATTCAAAATCTATTTAAATAATTGCAAAGAAAACCATTGAGTAATTGTATGAATGCAGGCAACATGGAAATATAAATGAGAAGACAATATAGATAAAATTTAATATTCTGCAGAGATACTAAGCAAAGTCCTCAAAGTCCTGCTAATATTCTATTAGGAAATGGGAAAGTTGACCATAAACAAAATAGAATCTAAAGGAATTACAGAACCAATACAAGTTAGGAGATTAGGCATCAAATTTGAGGCAAGAATATTCATAATTTTCCAGTATCCTAAAATGAAAGTAATGGAATTCATATAATATTTATATGAGTATACAAGCGAGATACATGCACAGTCAAATAATATTGACAAAATTATATTTTCTCCCAGTATTCATTCTTACATTAAAAGTCAGTAACGTATACAATAGAAAAATCTTGACATTATATACAATAGAATATTCTAGATTCCTTTATTGAGAATAGGTTGTGGCAAACCCAATCTCATCTCTCATTTGAACATTATTATTTTGAGAAAGTTTATCATGTATTTTAGTTTCTGCAGATCAATGTTTTGCAGCATGTATGCATGTAGTTTGCAGAAGGCACCTGCTGAAGTCAGAAGATGGTACCTGATCTACTGCAATTTGAATTATTACTGTTTGTCAGCCACTATGCCAGTGGTATGGACTGTCCCCATGTCCTCTCAAAGCAGAGCAGGTGCTATTAGCTGTTTGTTAAGACAACTAACTTTTACATTCTACTGCCAGTGTCACTTGAATCTCACACTACTTCTGCCTCAATCCCTCCAAACTACCTGGTACATTTAAACTCCTTGTTTTCTCTTCATTGCAAAGCCTCTTTATTCTGCTTCACATGTAAGCAGGTATGGCTTATCAGTGAGTCCAGGCTATGGTAAAGAGATTCTTAAAAAATCTACAATATCTAACAGACTATTTTTGTCTTTGTTAGGGTGCCCTGGCTAGGTTTCATTGTTGTGAGGAGACACCATGACCAAGGCAACTCATACAAAACATTTAATTGGAGCTGGCTTAAAGTCTCAGAGGTTCAGTCCATTATCATCATGATGGGAAGTATGTCATCGTGCAGGCAGACTTAGTGATTGAGGAGCTAAGCATTTTGCATTTTGATCCACAGATAACCAGGAAGAGATTCTCTTCCACACTGGGCTGAGCATGAGCATAGGACCTCAAAGCCTACCCTCATAGTGAAGCAGTTCCTCCAACAAGGCCACATCTACTCCAAAGGCCACACTAGTGCCACTGTCCATAGCACAGATTAAAAACATCACACAGGGTTTCTATTGCTGTAAAGAGACACCATGACCAAAGCACCCCCTTTTTTTCTTATTGGTTATTTTATTTATTTACATTTCAAATGTTATCCTCCTTTCCAGTTTTCCCCATCCCCTGCTTATAATTTTTTTTTTATATCAAGCACAGTGCACAGGGTCTAGGCATTATCCATTCTCCTGAAAGACATGCACAGTCATAAAGAATGTCATCAAATCCTGTAATTCAAAGAGGATCTTTGAGTCAGCTGTGTTGGTACAATGCCTTTATTCTAGAATTCACAGAGGCAGAGGCAGATAAGTCCAGGCTTGGGCTACATGGTGAGTTCGGAGAGAGGCAGGACAACATACTGAAATATTTATTCAACAAAACCAAAAAGCACCAAAGCAATGCAGCCATACATGAGTGGACCAAGGAGATAAAAACAATTGCAAGTTTTAAAATAGAATTAAGTGATCAGAATTATTTAAAATTGCTTTCCAGTTTTGTTCTAATCTATTCTGCACTTTACAACTGCAAATACAGTGTGGCCTGATATTCTCACTGCATCCACACTGTAAGGTATAACATTAAGAACTTAGCATATGAAGACACATTTCTAAATGCAATATTTACACCCTAGTACACATACATCTCAGATGGGAAATTAATGTGGAGTGAAGCTTTGCTTAGTAAATTCTATTGTTTCCAAACTATATTGTGGGACTCATTAAATTACACTTTCAGATTGAATCAAATCTATACTGGTTTGTCATGGGACTAATTTCTAAACAGCTCTTAGGATATTCCTACTCTTCAGGCAAAAAGGCCACTTGCTTGAAGAGGCAACTGAAACAGAAGGGGAGGTAGAAAGTATGGATGAGTTCAAAGTCCAAGATCTCTGTATGTGTCATAATAGCATGAAATTCCTGTTTTCACAGAAGAGAGGATTCAAGTCCTCTTCTAGATTATTCTTTTATAAATATCCTGGAAACTATAAGATAAATGAATAGAATCCTCATAAGTATCAGTTCATAATGATCTAACGTTTACTGATCTAAAGTAGAGGTATTCACAACAGAATTTCATGAATGTCTCCTGTGCAACAGCAGATCACATCTCGGGTCCAGTCATATGCCTGTTTCCCAACCCTGTAGCTCCACTGGGCTTCTGTCCCTGACCTCATAGAACAGCTGACTCATGATGTCTCCAGACTGTCCTACAGGGTGTTCTACAGATGAAGGTAGTGTCTTGTCCCTACAAGATCCTGTCTGAGTCCTGTTTTGGCTGCCAAAAATTTAGCTCCTGAAGTACCTCTAGGAATGACCAGCAGGTGTCTGTAATTGGGCTCTTGCCATGACCTTCCACAAATATGACTGAATGTTCCATTCCCACAGACCTCTGTTCATCAGCCCTCTGATATGGTGATTGTCCCTGTTCCACAGACTTGCATCCTTCTCAATCTCTCTGTGTGCTTTCATGTAATTCCAGCTGTGAAACAGCCTGAACCTATGTTGTACTGCCTCAACACAGGCTTATTACCACCATAGACAAGAATTACGTATCTTAATGGTTACAGAATGAAGACAACAATATTGAGTGAGAGGTACAATGTAAGATGTCTTTTCATTGTGGAAAAGTTTCCAAACTCGTCATGATACTAGAAATCTGTAACAATTTAGAATAATAATCTCAGGGTCAACAAACAGAGCATGCTTGATCCATTGAACATATGACACTGGAATCCCCAGAGTCTGCTCAGGTAGTTTGAATTTCCATATTGTTCAAGGCCAGACCTCAACCCTAACTTTCAACTGTCTGATGTTTGAGGCTCTACATCCCCAATGCAGCAATTGATAGAAATTATCTGTGATCATTTGAAAGCAGGGGCCTCTACTGAAGATTATACTACCCACAGCAAAATATCCTCAGTCAGTAATTTCTAATGAGTTGAATATGACTTTCTTACTTTACTAAAATCAGTGAAAAAGTTATATAATGATATGGATTTTTTCAGTGTAACACACTACTCTGTCTCAGATCCAAAATTTTTGAGTCTTCCTGAATTTACTAACAATAATAAAATACAATGCTTTGGAGTTGGAACAAATACATTTCCATCACTAATTGGGCCCTTAGGTCTCATGACCTATCATACTACATGTTCTTGATCAGATCTCAGAATATGAGATATACCAGAAAATGGTTTACTGTAATTGATTTTTTTTTTGTCTCCTGCTTTCATGAAGCACCATAACTGAGGCAGTCTCTGGAAGAAATATTCTACTTTGGCTAATTCTTCCAGAGGATAAGAGTCCATCATGTCACAGAGGCCTGAAAGCAAGCAGCCATGTTGTTGAAGTCCTTAACAAATGACGTAAGGAGAGAGAGAACTAAGATGACTTAGAACTATTTTTTCCAGAGCCTATCCCCAGTTCATACTTTATTCAATAATGATCCAACAACTGAACTTTACAGAACATATGCCCAGTGGGGAATTACCTTCAAATACATAAGCCAGTGGTAGACAATCTCATTGAAAGCAATATAAGCAGTCTTCTAACGCTCATGTTGTAAGTGTACCAAAAGGCAGATTTCAGAGGATTTTGAAATCTCCTTTATTAATCTATATTATTATAGAGAATATACCTTTAGTTTCTTGTTTGGGTTTTTTCTTTGTTTGTTTCTGAAACAGTCTCACTCTGTAGCCTGGTCTTTCATGTAACCTGATGTAGAGACCAGGCTGGCTTCCATCTCATACATCCGCCTGCCTTAGCCCCCGGAGTGCTGGGATGAAAGACGTACCCCACTGTACCTGGCATTAATTTCACTTTAATCTTCTAATGTTGCTGCTGGAATGCAGCAAGAACTTTTTTCTTGTTTAACCTGTGAGTTTTTTTGAATTGAGTGATCCAGCTCCTTCAAGATACATTGAAACACTGATACTTTTCCTGAACATGCTACAGCTGGATGGACAGGCTCTATATAAAGTTACTATCAGGCTTAGAGAGTTCTTTGCTTCCTGTTTCATTTCAGGTTGAGGATTATTTAAATTTCTCTCTCAGTAGACTGCAATGATCACATCGTGCATTATCCTCATTATTTCCTCAGCCATTTGTGTGAGTTCTATTGTCCTACAGTCAGCTTGTCCCTGTCCTGTTTGAGTTCAGGTGCTTGTTTCCTCTTTATGTCCTTTGACCCATTGAATACTCCTTGAGTTGTATTTTGGGTCAATTCTCTTGAATTTCATTCAAATTGCATGTTAGAGGGAGCACTGTATTCCACTAGTGACTTGGGGTATGGATATTCCATTAATACTTGTCATATGGCTGTGATTCCATCCTGTCAGTTGGCTTTTTCTACATGATTTTAGGTCAGGAGGCAGAGATTTGAATGAGGGAAGTCTGCCTCAGAAAGAGTTGGGATGGAGGGGAAAGTCTGTTAGGCCTAGAGTAATTGTCTGCCCTGGGAAGAGTTAGAGCTGGAAATAAGGACTCAAAGTCTTTTTTTTTTTTTCATATTTTATTTACATTTCAAATGTTTCCCCCTTTCCAGATCTCCCCTCTGTAACTTCCCCAAGTCTTAAGGGACTGAAAAAGGACTTCTTTTGAGAGACCGCCAGTGTCCTCATGGTGTGTTATGAGGGGTTGAATAAACAAGCCTGAGAATTTCTGGGAATTTCCAGCCTGGCAGTGGTGGTGCTCGCCTTTAATCTCAGCACTTGGGAGGCAGAGGCAGGCAGATTCTGAGTTCCAGGCCAACCTGGTCTACAGAGTGAGTTCCAGGACAGCCAGGGCTACACAGAGAAACCCTGTCTCAAAAAACCAAAAAAAGAAAAAAGAAAATTCCACAAACCTTTCAGAACCATGTGGCATGCCCTGGGGAAGTGAAATGTCATCAGTGTATTGGTGATAACTGCAGACCTTGGTACTTGTTCGGTCCAGGAGCTGCAGGCTGGTAGATATGCACAAATGGAGCAGGGATCATATGAGTTTCTCTGCTGCTCATAGTGATGGTAATCTCACATTTTTGCTGTGGATAGTTTACTGTGTTGGTAAGTTTGAGATCTTGTGCACTGGCTCTTACCCTTTCACATTCCTCTTGCGGTTAGCATAATATTCTCTTAAGGATGATCTTGCAGCATTAAATTGAGGTATTGATGTTTCACACAGTGTTTTCTTTTCTATTTTGGATACAACAAAGCTTTTGTTACTCAACATAACCCATCCTTTCCAACTTCCATGTTCTACCATTAACTTATCTAAGAGTGGCACTTAGAACCTGTAAATTCTCATGCTAAAAAGCTTTTGTTTATTAATCACATAAAGATTAACTGAAATTGTGAGTGGATCCCTATATGTACTTTTGCAAGCTCTGCTGTTACAATTATAATTGTTAACATTTACTCTACAACATCTTACTATTAGTTTTCCATCTGTGATGTACACACATTATATTGATAAATAAAGGGCCCAATTATGTTTTATTTTTTGATGCAGGGTTTCTTTACACAGCCCTGTCTGTGCTGGAACTCACTATGTACAGAATGCTGATCTTGAATGTGCAGAATTAGCCTGCCTCTGCATCATGAGTATAGGGATTAAAAGCCTGAGTCACTAGGCCCAACTTTGATATTGATTGTCAAGATTCCCTTTCAAACTACTGTGAGTGTATGTAAGCTATGTATGGACGAGGCTCAGATTTCATAAAATACAGTGAATTTTTCAAAGGACAGGAAACATTTTAATGAAGATTTCTCTTTTTCATGTGTGTCCTTTTGGGAGGTGTTAGGCTCCTTTCATTTTGTTTCACAATTAATTCAGAGAGTGAGTAGGGTACAGAATTGTCACCATGATCCTACCTTTTTCTTTATGCCCTTCAGTATGGGTGAGCTTTGTTTAGGAGTGGGCCTTAAATTACCCAAGCTAAAATGCTAGTTAAATAAGAGTCTAAACTATATGAGTGTTAGGCCATCATTTCTAGAATTCTTTATTTTGTTTTCTCTTAATGTACTGAGCACAGCACTGTGTTAGAATGCAGGTGTTTGGTGTAGAATGTCCTCCCGATTTGCCTTTCTCATTCAGCTCTGCTCACCACGGAGCATTAAAAAAAAAAACAAAAAAACATTGGAAGATGAAGAAAGAGGAGCCAGCAGCCAAGGATGTAGGAGGTATGGAGGCAGGAGTGATACGTGGTTCAAGTGACAGTGGAAACCAGACTTGAAATCATTTTTCCTACATTCTCTAGTGTAATTTTAAGAACTCAGCATTTCTGAATGTAGTACTTATGTCTTAGAGCACATACATTTCAGATTTAAAGTTGATGAGGAATTAAACTTTGCTTAGTAATGTTAATGATTTGAACCATCACTAAATTCCTGAGACTCACAATTTGTGGTATCAGTTTTCTAATACAGTGCTTTAGAGTTGGAATAAATACTTTCCCAGTTTTTCTCAGTATTTCAAAATGATCTTCAAGCACACTCTCGGGGACTTCTAAACTGTACATGATCATGTACATATTGTTTGTTCATATGTTGCATCTTTCAAATTTCATGGTTTCTCAATATTTGTATGGCCTCACACTTGAAATAAGGTAAAGTACGGTTTTAATTTAGATTTCTTTATTTATTTACTGCCCAAACACTGGTCCCTTGCTGGTCTTTCTTTACTGAGAAGGTGGGGCCTCCTGAGTACCCCTCAACCCTTTTGCCTCAAGTCTCTGTCAGATTAGGCACATGCTCTCCCTCTGAGGCCAGACTAGGCAGCCGTGTTGGGCAATGGATACCACAGTTAGGCTACAGTTTTAGGGACAGCCTCTGCAGTTGTTTGGGGGACCACATGGAATTTGAGCTGCATGTCTGCTACATATGTGCTAGGGGGCCTCATTCTAGTCAGTATATGTTCTTTGGTTGGTGGCTCAGTCTCTGAGAGTTCCCAAAGGTCCAGGTTAGTTGATCTGAAGGAAGCCAGGAGCAGTTTGTGTTCCCAATAGATAGGAAGAAGGTCTCAAATCCCAACCCCACAGTGATACACTTTATCCAACGAGGCCACAGCTACTCCAACAAAACCATACTTCATAATAGTGCCACTCTCTGGGCCATGCCTATTCAAACCACCACAAAGTGCAAACTTGTACAGCTACTTTGGAAATTAATCTGGTGGTTTCTCAGAAAATTGGGAAAATTTTACCCAAAACTCCTGGATATATACCGAAAAGATGGTCTGCCATACCATAAGGATGCTTGCTGAACTATGTTCATAGAATCTTTATTCATAAAAGCCAGAAACTAGAAATAACCCAGATGTCCTTCAACAGAAGAATGGATAAAGAAAATGTCATTCATTTACTAAATGAAATACTTCTCAGCTTTCAAAAGCAAGGACACCATGAATTTGCAGGCAAATGATACAAGTAGAAAATACCATTCTGAATCAGGTTACACAGACCCAGACACATTGTATGCACTCACTTATAAGTGGATATTAGTCATAACGTAGAGGATACCCACACTAAAATTCCCAGATCTCAAACAGCTAAGTAACAAGGAGGGCTCAAGGGAGGATGCCTGAATCTCACTCAGAAGAGGAAATAAAATAGTCATTGGAAGTGAATGGAATGAGGGAACTGTGTGGGAGAGGTGGTGGTGAGGAGACAGGAAGGAGAGGAAGAAGGAGGCTGGAATATAAAGTGAATAAAGAAAATGAGTAAAATAAAATAATATACTTCTTGTATGTAGCACTACTTAAAGGTAAAAATGCAATTCCAGCAGCATGTTCTACATTTACATTAAATACTTTAAATTTTTGACAGTATAAGTCGCTCTGGAGGAGAGCTTTATTGGGAAGCTGAATATCCCTTTCTACGCTGTGCAAATTAAGTGACACACACACACACACAAAATCCTTCTCCTTCCCTCGCAGACTTCTACTATTATAAGTCAAATAAGTAGAATTATACTATTAGCAATTTGAAAGGATTCAAGTGTTTTGGGAAGTCACGGGTCTGTCAGCCTATTGCTGCCAACCTAGTGCTGAATTCATCCTGCCCTGTCCTGCTTTCGCTGCCAGATGGTGATATTGTGGTTTTCCTCAGTCAGAAACAAGGTTGTTTTCTGGGACGTATGCCAAACGAGTTCACATACATTGTGAACATTCCTGTTAAAGAATGTACAGGAATGTTCACAAGAACATTCTGTTAAAATGTTCAGAACATTCATGTTAAAAGAACAGAACATTCCTGTTAAAAACTCTGTGGTTTGTGGAGAAGCTTGTGGCTTTCTAAGGTATGGAAATAAGCCGTGTATTTTGGCACACCATTAAAAAATGCAGCTACAAACCATGCTCACAAACACATAGAAAACTAACACCTCGATGTTCAATTAAAACAGGCCAAGACAAAGGTCAACAACCAACAAAACCTGGAGAGATGTCCTACTACCAATAGAGTAGCACAACTGGAAACGCTCACACAGAAAAATGTAACCAGAGCCAAGAGGAGAAGACAGCAAAAAATAATCTTACTCAGGGCTGAAATGTAAGAAATCAGTGAAATAAAGAGTTGGTTCTTTGACAAAATCAACAAGATAGATAAGCCCTTATCCTAACTAACTAAATGGGGAGAGGGTATCCAAATTAATGAAATCAGAAATAAAAATGGAAATATAATAAAGACACTAAGAAAATCCAGAGAATCATAAGACATACTTTCAAAACCTCTCCTCCACTGAATTGGAGAAATCAAAAGAAATGGATAATGCTATTGATAGCTACCACATTCCAAAGTGAGATATCACATATCAACATCAGATAAACATATAGACACATTTAAACACTAGTGAAGTTAAAATAGTCATTAATTATCTGAGAACCACAAAAAGTCCAGGGCCAGTGAGTTTTAGAGCACAATTCTACAACTTTCAAAGAACAGTTAAAATTAATACTCACCAATTATTCCGCAAAAGAGAAAAGGAAGGAACATCACCTGTTTTAGTTAGGGTTTTACTGCTATAAACAGACACCATGACCAATGTAAGTCTTACAACATTTAATTGGGACTGGCTTACAGGTTCCGAGGTTCAGTCCATTATCATCAAGGCAGGAGCATGGCAGTATCCAGGCATGCATGGTGCAAGCAGAGCTGAGAGTTCTACATCTTCATCTGAAGGCTGCTAATGGAAGACTGACTTCCAGGCAGCTAGGAAGAGGGGCTTAAGCCCACGAACACAGTGACACGCCTACTCCAACAAGGCCATACCTCCTAATAGTACCTTTCTCTGGATCAAGCATATACAAACCAACACAATGCTTAATTTATTTTATTAGAGAACAGTTACTCTAATAACCAAAGCATTAAAAAGGTACCCCACAAAAGAGTGTTACAGACCAAATGTTCTTATGAATATACACGGAAAAATACTCATAAAATATTTGCAAAGAGAATGCAAGAACACATGGAGAAGATCAGCAAACATGATCAAGTAGGTTTTGGCTCAGAGATGAAGGGATCATTCAAAATACAAAAATCAGTAAACATAATCTCCCATACAACAAACTGAAAATAAGGCATGATCATCTCATTGCATGCTGAATAGGCCTTCGACAAGATTGAACACCCCTACATCCCTTCTCCATAAAAGTTCAATAAAAGTTATAAGGGAAATGCCTAAACAGAATACAGGCAGCTTACAGCAAGCCTAGAACCAAGATCAAGTTAAATGGAGAGAAACTCAGAGCAGTTCCACTCAAATCAGAAACAAGCTGAGGATATCCACTCTCTCCATATCTATTTAATAAAATAATTGAAGTCTTAGCTACAGCAGTCAGACGAGGGTAGGAGATCAAGAAGAAACATACTGGATTGGAAAGGAAGAAGTCAAAATACCCTTATTTGTAAATGATATGTTAATATACATAAGTGACCCAAAATTTCCACCAGGGATTTTCTATAACACATAAAGATTGTCTCCAAAGTAGCTGAATACAAAATTAATCCACAATGAGCCTTTCTATATACAAATTTCTGTATACAAATGACAAAAGGACTAAGGGGAAAAATCAGAAAAACATTTTTCACAATTGTCTCAAAAAATATGTTGGTGTTACCTGTATGCTCTTGAGGTGTCCCTTTTTGTTTATATTTTAATGCTAAATAGTGGCCCTAAGGCCTATGGATCAAAGTGTCTGCAAGGCATCCAAGTAAAGTTCTGTGACCTTGTCCCCCAAGTTATCCTCAACTGGCAAATCAAAATGTCCACAGCCAATAACTGGGCAGAAGAGAGATAGGCTTGGGGGAAGGGGAACCAAAGAGAGCTGCAGGGAGGAAGAAGAAGGTACAGGGTGAGGAAACCGTACAGGCTAAGAGTCTTAGAATAATGGCCATTGATGGTTAGCTAATTGGAGTTAAAAGCAGCCTAGATAAAACATGGGAAAATATGACAGGATTAATAGCTGAGAAATAGACAATAATAGCATAGAAGATAGATATTTTCCCAGCTCTATGCCAATAATTCTGTATTATTAAGATTATGTGTCTTTTATTCAGGAAGTTTATCCGGTAAGTGAATACTCAAAGGCTGGGTAGAACCTAAGGTTGGGATTAAATATTTTGCACAACACTATGCAAGCAAATGAAAAACTTGCGTGATAAAAACTTCAAGTCTTTGAAGAAAGAAATTGAAGAAGATATTTGAACTTGAAGACATCTCCCATGCTCATGGATCAGGATTAACATTAAAAATGGCCATCTTACCAAAAGAAATCTGCATATTCAATGCATTCGTTATCCAAAATCCAGCTTGTATGTTACAGACAAGAGTTATAAAGTGATGTGCCAGGCACAAATGCCCGTTCCCTTGAAAATGCATGCATTTCTATGTCCAGTTTCCTTACTATCCTGATCCTGACCCTGAATCCCCTGTGCATAGAATTTCACATGTTGTTAACTCATGGCAGCATTTTATATTTTCTGGCAATCAAAATTTCCCTTGTGTTATCATTGTATTTTCCTCCATATGAACTGGGTCTTATGCTGATGTTTTCATTCATATTATGATTGTTAGACTATTTTCAGAGAAATATTCGGAAAAACTATTTGCATTGTCTGCTCTCTTTGCTATTGTGGCCGCTGCTGGAGTTTGACTTCATCCATGTTTCCCCACTGCCTTGTTCTACTGGGTGCACTTTCCACAGTCACCTTTGTCCCCAGAGCTGCTCGGCTCCCCTCTCATCGTTCTCTGTCCTGTTTTTATTCACATTTTCATCTGATGAGCCCTTCTTGTACTTCGTGCTTGTTTTGAGTCAGGCTTTTTGATTTATTTTTAGTATTTTGTGTTGGGAATGGAACAAAAGAAAACGGAATTCAGGGTGTTGGTTATATTCTGCTGTGCGTTTTTCAGCCCAGGGGGCTTGTATTCCAAGCTAACAAGTAAGGCTGCCTATCTATTATCTGAGAGGTCTAGAACTCACTGTCAGATATTAGGGTGCAGCATCCTTCCAGGACAGCCTGACAGCTGAAGCAGTGTGGCTGGAAGCTTGAGACTGAGTGGAAGGGACCAGAATCCCCGGGGCGGGGAGGGGGGGAGGCGAGGCGGGGCGGATCGGGGTGGGTGGGGGGCTACTGGAAGGACCCAGAAAGTGACAGCGAAAAGAAAGAAGCTGGGTGGACAGTACAAAAACAATTTAGTGCTGATAGTCTATAGAAGAGCTACGTCACCGGAACCAGGGTGTGGTGGGCGGGGCTACAAGAGCTGCTCCGAAGATCCAGCCCAGAGTGACAGGAAAGTCCTCCATTCCCCTTCCTACATGAATGAGTGACTGGCCCCTAAGGGTGGGCTGGTTTCCCAGAAAGAACCGGTGTCCTGGATCTCTCTGGACCCCTGGAAACTCTCCTCAGACCCGGTTTTCTGGCTGCGGGCCTGGGAAAGGCAGCAGTCAGCAGCGCAGCGTCCTGAACCGCAGCCCGGCGGCCCTGGAACCTCCCAGGTCAGGGGAGCTGCGGGGCTGGGGAACAGGGGGGAGCCGAGCGGGGGTGTGTTTTCCGCCGCTGCTCTTAAGGACGCTGCTCTCAAGGATTCTACTGAGGCTATCTTACCATTGTCAGAAAGTTTGAGATCCTATGAACTTCAGTTTATAGTGTTCTTTTCATTTATCCTACACTTACCGGCATATTCAGTCATAAAATAACTCGTTAAAAAACCTGGTAGAGCAGTTGGATTATCTGCTGTTTGCTATTTTGTCAGTTATAAAGCACCTGAAACTTAAATTCATTCATGCTTTCTAACTCCCTTCTCTTACTAATTGCTTATTCAAGAGAATGCCTGTGGCCCTGGTTAAGGGATATCCACATAGATACCTTTGTATACAATAATTATATGAGGAAATAGTGCAGTTTTTATTGAACCAGAAAATGTACCTCATTGAGCGCAACAGTTATTGCTGTAAACATTAACATTTATAGGCAGACTTTTTAGTGACCATGATTTGTTCATCTGGGATGTATGCAGTTTAGGATTTAAGTAAAGCTTTTGGAAATGCATGTTCATATACTTAGTTTTTATGTTACACCTTAGGTCCAGGCAAGCCCAGTATTGCTGTGTGAGTGTATCAGACCACACTATTTAAGTAGAAAACCCTCTATAGATTAAAATAAAGTGTTAGAAAGCTTCTTTTGAATAATTATGATCTTTCACCTTCATAAGAAATTGTCTCCTTGGTTAAAGAAAAGTACTCTGCCCTTACACATGTGGCCAGAGTTGTTTATTTATTTCAGGGTTTGTTAACATTCGGTGCTGTGATTTCGGACTTCATGTAGGAGGAGTGGGAATGCCTAGACCCTTCTGACAGGGCTTTTTGCAGAGATTTCCTTGTGGACAAGTGCAGCACTCTGGTTTCTGTGGGTGACAGTAGTTTTCTTGCAGTCTCCCCAGCTCCTCCTCAGGATTCCTGGGAAAATGACTTTGCATGTGTCTGAGCTGTATGTGAATGAGACTCACATCTCACAGAGTACAGTCAAATTCTTACAGGAGAATAGACATTTTTGTTTGTGATGTTTTCTCTCTCCTTCATGTTTATCTATTTGGAGGCATCATTTATTTTTGTTCCATGACAAGTCCTGGGTACTTTCTGAAGACTCTTTCCCATATGCAGGTGTCACACTCCTTAGGCAATCCTGCTCACCTGTGAGTCTGAACTAAGAGCCCTGGGTGGTGAAGAGAGGAGACTGTAGCAAAGGATCCAGGTATGATAGAGGGATTGAGGAAGGGATGTTGAGGGCTCAAATCACAGTAGAAAGAGGACATGAGATTGGTTTGGCCTGATTCTATTTCATTCCAAGTTTCTAGATAATTGCATTGAGAATGTCAGACTATTCCCACAGTAGGTATTAGAAGACTCTCTGTGAAAATTAATTCACAAAGCCAAATGTAATTTAATTTGGGTTTGTATGTGAGGGACACTGTCCTCTTCCACTCACATCACTGATCATATCTTCTCACCAATTTTAAATATTTTCATTATTATAATTTAATATATTGTTTAGTCAGAACAATGGACGCCTCTTAGTTTTTCCTGCTCTTAGAGTTTTAGAGCATTTTACATTTTCTTTATGTTCTCTTATCTTTTATGCTTAACTTATCCATTTCCTAGTAGAGTGCTCAAAGAATGTTGATAATAGTTGTCTGCTTAATATCTCTGCACAGTATTAAACTCAGTCTGTATTACCTTCCCACTGATATCTGCTCTCTTCTGCCTTCCTGTCAACTCTCAATGTTTCCCACTGCTATAATTTTAATATATTTTGAAGTCACCCTTTGGTTTGATGCTTCTCTCCTAGGTTTTAAAATTAAATAAATTTAATATATTTTGAAGTCACCCTTTGGTTTGATGCTTCTCTCCTAGGTTTCTCTATTTATATTTCAAAATGTCAGTAAGATTTTGGTATTTCGAATCTTAAAAGCATCCTTTTATATGTCTTTATGTGACTGAGAACGTGCTAAGCAGTGACTCAGTATTCATGTCTTTTATGTGTTCTTCTGTCTTCTATTGATGTCATCCTTCCAGGTTCTTAGAGACATTTTTTAAACTGTAATCTCTACTAGGCTTGAAGACTTTTTATTGATTTTTTTAGACATATTGTCTAGTAGTTGTCTTAGTCAGGGTTTATATTCCTGCACTAACATCATGACCAAAAAGCAAGTTGGGAAGAAAGGGTTTACTCAGCTTACGCTTCCACATTGCTGTTCATCACTAAAGGAAATCAGGACTGGAACTGAAGTAGATCAGGAAGCAGGAGCTGACCCAGAGGTCATGGAGGGATGTTTCTTACTGGCTTGCTTCCCCTGTGCTTGCTCAGCTGGCTTTCTTATAGATCCCAAGACTATCAGCCCACAGATGGTACTACCCACAAGGGGCCCTCCCACCCTTGATCACTAATTGAGAAAATGCCTTACCACTGGATCTCATGGAGGCATTTTCTCAACTGAAGCTGCTTTCTCTGTGATAACTCCAGCTTGTGTCAAGTTGACACACAAATCCAGCCAGTACAGTAGTCTTGGCATTTCTGAAACTCTTTGTAGATAAGGCTTCTCTTGAACATAGAGATCTGCTTCCTCAGTCTCTTGAGTGCTGCTGGGATGGAAGGTTTGCATCACCAACCCAGGGTGACTTGTTCTTTCATGGCCACATTGGAGAGTGGTGTGTGACGTTTGAGAAGATTGTGCTGCTTCTGCTGTTGTGTGGATGGTTTTCTAGTGGCATGATACTAATTACTGGCTTCTGTGCTGTTCATGGTTGTCTTTCTCAGTGGTGGACTTTGAAGCTTACCTGTATCACTGTCTATCTGCTTTCTAAACTTCTGTCATTGAGTGCTTCATGTGCTTGAAAACTGTTTTGTGTAATGCATTCATGTTGATCATGTAGTTTTCTGGAATAGTACCATTTGATTATTTGTTAATATTCTTTGCTTTATAAGTTGATAGATTTTTCTTTTCCTCTTACCTGCTGTAATTGTGACCAACCACCTTGGCAGGAAATCCTTAAAAATTTCCTTGAGTCTTAGCAACTTTTATTCTTTTTTATTTTTTCAATAAAGTTGGTAGCTTTGTAATAGGCCAGCTTCAGAGGCATTGGCAGCTCTGAAGGCATGAATCCTTATGTCAGTTTTTTTTAATACCTGTGTAATATTTCATTGTGTAAGGCTACCGCATTTTCTTTATTCTTCTGTTGAGGGTCATCTAGATTCATTCTAATTTCTATCTATTTTGGACAAAGTTGCAGTGAGCGTGGTTGAGCAAGGGCGCTTGAGTAGATTAGAGTGTTTGGGGTAAATACCCTGGAGTAGTATGGGTGGATCTTGACGTACTTTGATTCCCATCAATTTGAGGAACTGCCACACTGATTTCCTTAGTGGCTGTACAAGTTTGCAGTCCCTCCAGCAATGGAGGAAAGTTTCTATTGCTCCACATCCTCTCCAGCATGAGCTCTCTCTCAGGTAACTAATATTAGCTATTTTGGCAAGTATAAGATGGGATCTCAAAGTAGTTTTGATTTGCATTTCCCTGAAAGCTAAGGGTGTTGAAAATGTTTTAGGTGTTTCATTTGAGGTTTCTCCATTTAAAAGTTCTGTATAGATTTGTAACCCATTTTTAATTGTATTATTTGGCTTTTTTTAACATCTTGTTTATTGAGTTCTTTTATATTTTGGATATTAGTTTTCTACTGTATGTGGAATTGGTAAGATCTTTTCCCACACTATAGGCTGCTACTTTGTCCAAGTAGTATAATTCTGGACTAATACTATCCAGCCCTGGGCTTTTGTTGTCGTTGTTGTTTTTGGTTGGGAGACTTTTAATGACTCCTTCTATTTCTCTAGGGGATGTATAGGTCTATTTGCTTATATGATGTTGATGTCATTTTGGAATGTGGTACCTATTGATAAAATTATACATTTATTTTACATGTTTTTCATTTTGGTGGAGTGGAAGTTTTTAATATTGAATGATTCTCTGGATTTC
The DNA here is from genome assembly GCA_019843965.1 of Rhynchomys soricoides. Taxonomy (NCBI): domain Eukaryota; kingdom Metazoa; phylum Chordata; class Mammalia; order Rodentia; family Muridae; genus Rhynchomys; species Rhynchomys soricoides. Next base: position 47,189 of record JADRCH010000849.1, on the reverse strand, counting down.
CTCATTGTCTGTTTTTGTTTCTGATTTTGCTTAGTTTCTCTCAGCCTTTTAGTTAGTTTGAATAAGGGTTTGTCAATCTTGTTGACTTTGTCAAAGAAGCAACTCTTTGTTTCATTGATTCCTTGAATTGTTCTCTATGTTTCTGTTTCATTGATTTAGCCTTGACTTTGATTATTTTTTGTTATCTATACTCTATTTTGGGCTTGATTACTTTTTTGTGTGTGAGAGTTTTCAGCTGTGCTGCTTAGCTGCTAGGATGACATCTCTGCAGGTTTAGTTTTTTCCTTTCTTGTCTTAACCCATTTTTAATGCAATAAAGTTGTTCACTTTCCATTTGTTTGTGAGCATGGCGTAACTGAATTCTTCAAGACTGCACCAAGTTCACTGCTTATTTCTGCATCTTAGATGGCCACAAGCTTCTCCGTAAACCACTGAATTTTCAAAAGGGATTTTCTGTTCTGTATATTGGAGCTCCTTTAGCATAATTCCCAGAAGACAAAATTGTTTCTGACTTAGCACTACCCCAATATCACTATCTAGTGATGAAAGCTACAGCCCAGGATGAAGTCAGTGATAGGGTTGAATTGGCTGAGAGACCACTGCCTTCCTGATATAGACATGCTGTGTCCCACTACTAGATCCAGCTCAGGTCTAGGCTGTCAGCAAGCAATCAGGGTTAGTATCAGGGCTAGGAGTGTGAAGGGGGAAAGGAACTAGTGGGATGGACTCTACAGAGGTAATTAAGGAAGAAAAGGCACTTGGCCTGAAAGGGTTTAAGGTGCCAGGAAGAGGAACAGGGCTGTAATGGGCAGGTCTAAGAGAGATCCTCAAAAGATCGAGGCCAGAGTCACAGGAAAATTCACTGTTCCCCTTGCTACTTGGGGAATCCACATCGTCCCTAAAGGTGGGCATTTTACCCAGGCCTGGTTCTATCTGGAAACCTGGAAACTATTCTAAGACATAGTTTCCTTACTGTAGGCCTGGGAGAGTCAGCAGTAAGCAACACAGTGCCAGAACCACAGCCTGGCTGCCCTGGAATCTTCCAGGTCAGAGGAGATACTGGTCTGGGAAACTCAAAGGAGGGGACTAGAGTGTGTTTTCAGCAACTGCTCTTAAGGATGCCACTCTCACAATTCCGTTCTGGATATCTTACCATTGTTGGAAGTTTGAGATCATATCCACTGGGGTTTATCCTGGTTTTTTTTGTTTTAACTTATATTATCGTTGCTAAAGTAGTTTACAATATCTCCTAGGACATTTGCAGTGTGTGTAGTTTGCACATAGGGTTCTCTCTGCTACAGTAGCTCAAATTCAAATTCATCCATGCATTCTTAACTTCCCTGATCTACCTTTGGCCTATTCAAGAGAGTGGTCTGTGGACCTGGAAATAGGGATCTGCAGAGAACTTTCTAGATTTTAATATATGAGGAACCAGTGCAGATTTGATTGAATTAGAAAGGAAGGGTTCAGACTGGATCTGACCATGAGTAGAGAGGGGATTGGGGAGTTGGAGAAAGGAAGAGAAGGGAGGAAGAGCATGGGGCCAAGAGAGGAAGCAGGAGCCAAGAAAGCATCTAGCCAAAGATGTACCCTTTCATATTGTTTGGTTTTGGACCTCAGGAAGCTGGACTAATGGCATATTTTACATATCAAAACAGACCTCCAGGTTATCCCAGTGTCAGTCAGTCCCTACCTTGAAGTGGAAACTTCCTTTGGAAAGTCAGTTGTGTTGGATGCTGAATTGCTGGGGCAAACATGGCAAGGAACATTTTGTTGAAGTGGACACAGGTGACAGGATGTTCTGCTAAAGCAAGCATGTGAAAGGACACGTGATGAGGGATTGTTTGCTAACAACACGCATGTATTGGTCTGTCTTACATTGTGTAGTTGAGCTCTGTTGAGACTCCATAGGGAGAAATGCACCAAAATACTATGGTGGTGTTGCTGCTTCTTTATGCTTCCGAAGACATGGGCTAATTGGCAGAGTGATGTCAGCTGAGACAGACTTAAGTGCTGAGGAAAGACTTGTTCTGAGGCAAGACCACTGGAGTACACATGATGCTTGACTCGACAGCCAGTGAGGAAGGCAGAGCTAGGATTGTTTATAGAGCTAGCTGTGCAGTGCTTGTTGGTCTTGAGGCACAGCTAAGAACTTCTCCTGGTCCCTCCTGCTGACTAGTGCCAAGGCTGAGGCCTGGCTGTCTCTGCTAGGTAGTGCCATCGCTGCTGATTCGTGTTTGCTATCCCGATACTACTGAACTGTATTGCTGGTACATCCATGAAGTGTTTGCTAGTGGATCGAGCTGTTGCTGCTGACCTTTGAACTGAACTACCGATTTCCAGACAACACAGATTGGATTGCTCCAAAGAACCATTTCTAAACAGGTCCATTTCCCCCATAACCTTTCTTTCCCACTACTTCTGGTGGGTGGTGGGCTAACAGGGAGGTTAAAGCATTTAAGAACCATCATTAAAAGTAGGGTTTGAGAAAATTAGTTACGCTACATGGCATACCCTGTCCCCAACCCTGAACTTTCCAGCCCAGGTGCTGGGCTCTCCTTTCCCTAGGGCTCTTCCTTATATAATCCAGACATTTTGATCTCTCTCTCTCTCTCTCTCTCTCTCTCTCTCCCCTACTTCTTCTCTTCTTTCTTCGTTTCAATGCCCTTTCTCTTTTTCTCTATCTGTACCCTCGCCACCATGGCTACTCCCCTGGCCTCAATCCTTGGTGTCAGGGAACTTGCCCAGTAGCAGTTGGCAAGTCCCAATAAAACTGCCACCAATATATTCTAATCTGTCCTGAGTTGACTCATTTCACTGGTGGAGAAATAAACTATCAGCTATGTTAATGGACACCTGATTTAGGCATTCATCCTGAGTTTCCTTGAGACCTAGCAAGGTCTTGGCTAGGCCAGTATGCATGCTGTGAGAGGATGATACCTGGCCAACCTATTTTTATAGCTAGAGAAACCACTATTTATTAAAGCAAAATTAGAAAGCAATTAGATTGCTCACTTACATCAAAAAAAATGTATTTGGTTCAAGAAAGGCACTGTGCCCAGGCATGTGGCCAAACTGCTGTGTTTTTATTTCATGATTTGTTCTCAGTTTTGTGGCTGTGGACTTCTTTCAGGAGTCAGAATGTCTAGACCTTGCAGTCAGGGCTTTTTTTTTTTTTTTTTCAGAGACCTTGTTTTGGAGAGTGCAGCAATCTGGATTCTGTGGGTCAGCATAGTTTTCTTGCAGTCCTCCTTGCTCCTCCTCAGAGTTCCTGGGAAAAGAACTCTGCATGTGTGTGAACTCTGTATGATGGAGTTTCACATCTCATAGAAGAAAGTGAAATCCTTAGAGAAAAAGAGACATTTTTCATGGTATTTTCTTTTTCCTTCATGTCTGTCTTTTGGCAGGTGTGAACACCTTTCATTTTTGTTCTATGAGAAGCTCCAGGTACTTTCTGAAGAATCTCCTTCCCACATGCAGGTCTCTGACTGCTCAGCCAGATCTACTCAGCTGTGAATCAGAACTAAGAGCCCTGGATGGTGAAGACAGAGAAGACTGTAGCCAAGGAGCTAGGTATGTTAGAGGGATTGAGCAAGGGGTGGGGAGGAGCTCAAGTGACAGTAGAAAGCCATCATGTTTCTCTTTAATCAATGATTCTAGAAAATTTCACTGAGAGTAATATTATATATGAATTCAGTTATAGGTTGTACAATAAGCTGGTAGGCATCTAATATTTGGTTACTTTTCAGTCTCTGAATGACTCTTGCCCATTTAAAATAAAGTTTGTTTGACCCAGACTGAAAGCAGCACCAAGCTATGGGTGTAAACCAACTACATTTGAACATGTAGTTAATCTTTGTAGTGGATTCCCTTCTAAGGCCTGTGATCTTCCTTATTGTTGGTTTTTGGCCTTGTTACCAGTGTGACCATGCAATTATTTTTTTTCTGTGCAGCTGGAATCAGATTGAACCAGAAAACTTTCTGTTACTCACAAAATAATCTTGCCCATATGACACCATTGGTCAGGCCTTGCGTGGCAGATTGGGATTGTAGCACACAAAATCCAACTCTGGGTATTGTAGAGAGATGACATGAAGTGAATGCTCCCAGCCTGCTAGCTGTGAGGTGACTTGAGGATATCTGAGAATCCTAGCACACTGCAACAAAGAAAAAGCATACTTTCTCATCAGAGAATCCTGATGTTCTGTCAAGTAAGCTGCATGCCTGAGGACGTGGCCTTCATGATAATTTTCTCATGAGAAAAAAAATTTTTTTTTTTGTTTTAATTAAACTGATCAACATTTAGAAGAGTTGGACCTCAGACAGATTTCTCAGTCTGCAAGGAGGTTTAGGTCACTCTGAACTCAGATAAACTACTGTTTGAAAATTAGAAGCTGTGAGAAATCTTTATCCTGCTTGCCTATAAAAGATGCTGCAGAATTCAATAAAGAATGCAGTGGTTCACGTTACTCTGCATTCCATGTCCTGATTGCTGCAACCCTACCCAGGGACCCTAATGCACTAGATGTTGACAGGGTACAGGCATTGATACCTATGCCCCTGCCCCACTCTTCATAGCAATTTATTTTTGAGACTATGAATGCTACAAACAGGGAGTCCCTAGGTATTTGTAGACAAGGTGAGTGGTCTGATCTGAGATTTTGTTTTTTCCTCAAGAAGTTTCCCTTGCTTCCTGACTAGGTGATAATATCCTATATTATCACCTTTTAATTTTTCTCTCTTCTTCTTGAGTTGTGGCCTAAGTGATGCACTGTGCTGTGTTAGTCCTGGTTAGAGTAGAAAGATTCCTTTCCCTCTTTTTGTTCTGTTTGCTTTAGCTTTGTGTCTCTTTGTCTTTATTATTCTGAGGGATGCTTCTTCTGTTCTCACATTCTTGAGAGCTGATGTACTGAGAAAATGTCATATTGTACCCCAGGGCTTTCATATATCTATTGACATAGTCATTTTTCTTCTCCACTTCGTCTACATCTCTGGTGTCTTATACTGATTAGTTTGTAAGTGTTGAGACAGTCTTGCATTCTTGGTGTGAACTCAGCTTTCCTTCCATTTCCCTGTAATTTAGAGACAATCTCTGTGTCTGGGTAGATCCAGGCAACTGGTCTGTGATTTTCGTTACATATATTTGTTTGGGCTCACGTGCTTTGTGTGTCCAGGTAAAGCCAATGTTGCATGATGGCTGTCCAGTGTTCCTCTTCTTCCTTTTTTAGGCAGTATTCTCCTTTTGGCTTTAGTGTAAGGTTTGTCTAAGGAAGGGAGAACTTCATGCTAATCTGTCTGACGCTATTAGAGGAAACTTTCCTGCTTCGGTCTGATCGCTTGCCCGATGTATGTTCTAGTTTTATAATGTAGCAGATTGATTTATTCACTTATTTCTACAAACTCTTCAAGTCTAATATGCGCATGACTTTTTACAGCAGTGTTCGTAAGGTAGCTTTGTCATCATTGTCATTCATTGCTGTGTCCCGTTTTTAGCTCTAGTTCTAATACATAGTCAACTACCTTAATTTCAATTACGTGAACAATGCTTTGTCAGTACTTTAGTCTCAATATACAAACAAGTCTGTTATGTTGAATCATTATCTTATCATTGAATCTATTTACTTAATTTGTATTTAATCTTAATAATATCTTTCTGAATATTCTGTCAGATTGATGTTTTTCATGCATTTAAGCCCTCAGGTACATAATTATGACAAATGTCTTTTTCAACCAGTGCTTATTGCTTCAAAACTTGTCAGTGTGTCATTATCTCCACACTTCTCTTTGATTGTCTTTCCTGACTGGCACTCACCCTGACACTGTAAAAAACTGTTCTTGGTACTCCATGAATTCTGTTTCACTGTTCATTGATTTAAGTCTCCACAGTAGCTAGTTAAGTAGTTAGGGTTTGTGAATCGCTGAAAAATGATACCCCAGACTCAAATAGTATGCAAAAGCAAAGAGCCTTTTTCAGTAAACTTACATGCAGGGGTCCCCTCCATCAAAATGGAGAGACCCCGATTTAGTTCAGAGACTCAGTTTTAAGGCCAAAAAGCTAAACTTCAGGGAGGGGTTGGTCACCATTATGCTGGTTGATAGCTGAACGTTCTCTTCTCTCTAGCACTAACTAGCTGGATACTGCCATGCTTCTAATTTGATGATTCTGTATTAACCAATCATGAGATTTTAAACATACTTTCTGAACTGAATTATAATATTCTACCTTTTAAATAGGTTCATCTGGGTTTCAAGTGATCAAGTGATAAATATCTCACACGAAGGTTTGCATGCAGTGAAGCAGAAAAAAAAGTCCATCTTGAACGAGGAATGAGCTGGGAAGATATACTTTCCCTCAGGGAACAGTGTACAGTAGACAGTGATAAGAATGGCTATAACTAGATCTGAAGACAAGTTTACCATACTGAGAAAAAGCATGATATTTGCCATATAGACAACATTTTTCTTACTGGGTATAAGCAGTCCAGTCCCCACTTTTATATTGTATCATGTTGATCATATCTGTAAGAATTTTCTAGAGCTGGATGCTATACATAAGTCATCTCTTTCATAGCCTTATCCAATGTCCCTTTTAATACTTTTACTCTTTTCTTATATTTTTAAGAAAGCTCCCCTACTCCATGTTTTCATTTTTCTATAGCTATGTTTATATAGTTAGAGATTCTGTAGAGAGGTTATAATGAACAGACTTCCATTTATTTCTTTAAAGATTATTTCAGTACACCAGTGTTCATCAAACCTTGTCTTGAAGAAGAGCATCATCATCATCATCATCATCATCATCATCTCTTTTGTAGTGCCAAGTAGGTGCTAGGAATTGAACTTGACTTTATTGTTTTTTATTTTTATTTTTAATATTTCAAAAATTATTCATTTTTATGTATAGGACTACTCTCTCACCATGTGCTGGCTGGGAATTGAACTCTGAACTGCTAGAAATGCAGACAGTGCTCTTAACCAGTGAACAGTCTCTCCAGCCCCAACTACACTTGAAAAGACATTACATAATCTGAACTGGAGAGAAAATCTAAACTGTAGTGATGGTGGCAAATCCTTTATCTGCTTCTCAGAAAATTCATTGTGTGCATTGTGTATTGAAGGACTGCAGTGCTTAACTGCTGAGAATTCTCTGTAGCACTTTTGGAAAATTTTGGTCTTTGAAATACTGCCATACCTCACCGATATCACAAAAGAATCTCTAATATCTTAGATCTATTTTACCTCGGCAAGCCTTTTGCCCCACAGCATATAATAAATGAGTAATTATCAATTGCAGGGTCTGTTAATATTTATGAATGTGGCTGTGGAATGCTCACAGGAGGAATGGGAATGTTTCGACTGTGCTCAGAGGGCATCATGCATATATGTGATGTTGGAGAATTATAGCCACCTATTATAGGTAAAGATGCTCTTCTTATAGAATTTCTGATAGATCCTTTGTATTTACCTGCTTTTTATATATGTAAACTCTCTGTACTATCTAAAGACCCCCAGAAATGAGGGCTGTTCTGGTTATCAACATAATCCTGTCATGGTGCTTCCTTTATCTTTTTTTTTTTTTTTTTTTGTATTCTCTGAAAGTGTAACCAATGTTATATTCTGAATATTCTCTTGAGCGCTCTTATTTCTCCCTAAGTAAAGGGCAGCAATACTTTGTAACCATACTAGATACAGCAGTGATATGAGCAATGGAGACAGCTCAGGTGGTGTGCTGGTGCAAGCCATGTGAAGCAGGCCAATCGATAGCACCCCTCCAAGGCCTGTGTCATCTTCTGCCTCCAGGATCCTTACAGAGCATTTTCAGTATTCTTATACTACAAGACAAATGGGGAGTCATTTGTAGGATCCTCTTTGTTTACTGGCACTATAATGTCTTAGAAATCCAGATGAATTCTGAATAATTTTTGTTTAATATGGAGGACTAACTTATAAACCAAACATGTTCCCCTGTGAAGCAGAACAAAGAATCCAGTAAAGGAGAGAGAAAAACTATAGCAAAGGGATCATTAAATATTTTGGAAGAATTGAGGTAAGACTAATGAGGATTTCAAGTGACAGTGGAAATGGAATGGGGAGGGGCATAGAAGAGATGGCCCAGTGGTGAATAGCACTTGCTTCTCTTAAAAAGACATGGATTATTTCTCAGCACCTAAGGATGGCTGGAAACCATCTATGGCTTCAATTCCAGGACATCTGATGGCTTCTTTGGACCTCAGTAGATACCATGCACAAAGAGCTCATACACACATGGTGCATAACACTACTACCCATAAGCTAAAATAAAAATATAATAAAAGTTTTTGGAAGCAATGAGACCAAATGGGACATGAGATTGATTTTGTCCCATTTGGTTTATATAGAAATGGTTCTAGAATATTCTACCATATGTCCTCTCTTGATTAACCTGTTACACTGAATCCTGACTTCCTTGGTAATGATTAATAATAGTAAAAAACATAATTTATTTGACTGCATGTGTATGACGCCACCCTTATTCCATTGGTATCACTTTTTCGTGTACATATCAATAATAGCTAAATTTCATTAGCTTTATTTACGCATTATTGCCTCAAGGTTTGTTTGGTGATCTTTTAACTTTGAAGGCTTCAGTAGGTCTTTTATATTCTTTTCCTTTTGTGGTCAGTTTCCCCTGATATAATGACAGCAGGACCTTGATAAGGATTGTTTAGTATCTCTGCAGACTTTTAAACTGTATTGTCTTCCCATTGATTTCTCTTGTAATTTTTTAATAGCTTCCATTGTAATAATTTTAGTTGCTTTGGAAATCTCTGTTTAATGTTTGGAAGGTCTTGAAGGTTCTGTGCTTTCTCAAAATTCCAAATGTAGTTAGGATTACTTTGTTCAAAAACAAATTGCTTTGAATCTTTAGAAAACAGAATCCTTCTTGTTGATTGTGTTCCTATGTTTGAATGAGAACATGCTACCCTTTTGTCATTGATCACTTGTCATGTATGTAAGTTATGTTTTGATTTCCTCTTGCTGTTGAATGCATGTTGATCAATGAGTATTAATCAGTGAATGCAAGATTGTATAGTAGGAAGCCATTTTATCCAAAACCCCCTGTGATATTTGAAACTTGCAGGAATTCCTTGCTTGTTTCATTGTAGAAGAAGCTGCACACTGACCTGCATGGTAACTGCAGGAAGTTGGATCCCCACTGACTCTGTCCCTCAGTTCTTCCTTTGCTTTGTCTGAAAGATTAGTTAGTAGAGGACCTTGAGTATACTGACCAGGCAGAGAGGGGATCTTTATGCACATTAGTTGAGAAGTTCGTTTGTTACTGAAAATGTGTGGCATGAAGATTCCAGACAGAAGATTGGTTTCAAAATGAAACACAAGATAGGTGCCAGCTCTGATGAGTGGTGCTCACTGCCCAGCTGTAGCAGGTACCCTGAGTGTCAGATATAGTTCATCAGCATCTCTCATTTCATTATGTTTCTTGTAAAATGAAATTTGTGTAGTTATTGAGCAAATATGGAGACAAACGCATTGAACAGATGAAAGAATTTCTCAGGTCTGATTGGAAGGGTGAATGTGTGGGCTGTTGACTCTATGTAGCAGCATCAGGGAGCCTGGTATCCAGAGAGCACCTGTGAGAGCCTTCAATCCTGGACCCTATCCTGACTCAGTGGATAGTTCTTATTCACATAATGCAGAAGACAGTTGCAGAAGTGAAATCGGTTCTACTCCTTTCATATTCTTTTTGTTAAATTTAACTAAATTTATACATTTAACTAAATATGCATATCTGAGCGTGGTTGGACGGTTGCTTACTTGTTCCTTGAAACCGTTAAGTGACACATCTGAAGGAGATACCCCTTCATTGTCTGAACTGCCTATAAACATGCAATTAAGGTCGCAACCTCAGGACCCCTCTCAGCCTTGATGAAATGTTGATGGACTCAATCTTTTAAGGCTTTTTGTTGATGAGCATAGAGGAATCAAGTCCAGAGCTTTTTTTCACTGCACATTCTCCATCCTCTGGCTCTAGGTCTTCCATTTCCCCATTGTATCATTCAGGGTGTTTTTTGTCCTGGGTCAGAATAAAGAAGATAGAAAAGATGGCAGGAGACCTTGCACAAGTTATGTTTTATGTCCTGCAAGGTTTATGGGTTTTTTTATGCTGTTTTTGTAATAAGGTTTTTTGTTGTTTTTTTTTTTTTTTTTTTTTTTTTTTTTTTTTTTTTTTTTTT
>JADRCH010000849.1:10355-36857 GCA_019843965.1 Rhynchomys soricoides | reverse complement strand
TTTTTTTTTTTTTTTTTTTTTTTTTTTTTTTTTTTTTTTTTGTTACAGCTCTGGTTGTCCTGGAACTCGAGTTGTGGTCCAGGCTGGCCTTGAACTTGCAGATCCACCTGCCTCTGCCTCCTAGTGCTAGGATTAATGTCACGTGCCACCACCACCCAGTCACCTGCACAGTTATTAGCAAATGCAGCATCTTATAAACAGTTTTTCCTAAAAAGTTAGCATGGGGCAGTATCAGAGAAATGCACAGCAACAAGAAGCCTGACTGATGAAGTCTGAGCACAGCATTTTACTTTGAACGTAAGCAACAACTTAAAAGGAAGTGTGTCTTTGGGACTTTTTAGGAAAGCAACAGTAATGGTCCCCTTTAGTGCACCTGGCCTATCAGGTTCTTGATTAGGTTTCAAAATGTGACATGAATTCTCTCTGAAAAGAAACCTAAATCCAGTCAGAAAATGGTTAATGCAATGGTTTTTTGTCTGTAGCTCTCAAAAAGCACCATGACCAAAGCAACTTATAAAAGAAAGAGGTTACTTTGGCTAATACCTCTAGATGAGGAGTCCGCCATGGCAGGGACGGCATGCATGACGAGAGCAGCATGTTCGCGAGATAGGAAGCTGAGAGATCACATCCAACACCACAGTCACTAAGGGGGCACAGAGAGAGAACTAAGCTGGCTTAGGGCTATTTTTTTTCTCTAAGCCTACCACCAGTGTCACGCTTTATTCAATAATCTTCCAGTAACTAAACTTCCCAAAACATTGTGACAACTGGGAGCTTAACTTCAGAGACATAAACCAATGGGAGACGATCTCATTCAAACCAACATAATCAGTCTTCTAGCATTCGTGCTATAATTGTGCCAAAAGGTAAGTTTTAGAGCGTTTTTACCATCAATGTAGAAAACATACCTTTTATGTCTTGTTTGGCTTTTCTGTTTGTTATTTCTATAGCCAGGATTGGCCTGGAGACTAGGCTGGCTTCCAACACACTACCTACCTGAGCTTCCTGAGTGTTGGGATGAAAGACTTAACTTACTATGTCTGCCTAGAATTTCACTTTTACTTTTTTTAGTATTGCTGCTTTAATGCAGCAAGAATCTTGCCCATTTGTTTCATCTATGATATCTTCAAGTGGTGCAGCTTCTTTACCTTGTGTTGATACTCTTATGTTTGTCTTCTCTGTGCTATATCTTGGTGGACAGGCTCTTTATTGAATTACTGTCAGGCTAACAGAGCTCATCATTTCTTGTTTGATTTCAGGTTGGGGAGTCCTTATATTTCTACATCTGTAGCTTGTGATGTTCACATCCTACTATATAGCTTCATCATTTCCTCAGCCATTTTCGAGAGCTCTCTTGTCCATCAATCAGCTTGTTCTTGTCCTTTTTGAAATCGGGAGCTTGTTTCCCCTTTCTGTCCTTTGACCTCGTCGAATAGTCTTTGGATTGTATTTTGAGTTGTGTGTCATGAATTTCATTCAAATTGCATGTCAATGGGAGCACTGGTACTGTAGTAGCGATTTGGGGTGGGGCTATTTCTATCAGTGCTTGTCATATTGCTTTGGTTCCAGCCTGTCAGTTGTCTTTTGCTGTGCGGCGTTAGGTCAAGAGGCTGGGATTTCAATGTGGGATGTTATCCTTAAGGGTTGATAATCTAGGATGGGGGGTTTGTAATGGGGTATAGCATCCTACTAGATACAGCTCTGGTTTAGACAAGTAAGAAGAATGTGAGATGAGTGTGGCTGTGTTTAACAGGTAAAGGGTGTACTGATAGCTAGCTATGTGGCAATCTGCCTGAAACACTGTGTGGGGGGGGGATAGTTAAGGGGGTGGGGTGGAAAAATGGATAGAGTTACAGGAAGTGCATAGCCTGGGCAAAGTTAGAGCTGAAGTATAACATGAAGCTAAACCAATCATTGTAGAAGTGGCTCTTGGAGGCCCTAAGAATTCAAGCCCTGAGGGACTGATAAAAGACCCTCTCTTGAGAGACCTTCAGTATCCTCATGCTTTAGAATCAGGGTTTGAGCAAACATACCTGTGTCTTAGAAAGACTTGAAAATTCCCCGCTATTGTAGGAGCCATGTGGCATATCCTGGGAAAGGCATCAGTCATCAGTGCAGAGGTGATAGCTGCAGAGCTATGACACTGGAACCTCCCAGGTCACAGGAGCTGCAGGGCTGGTAGACATGCAGAAATGGAGCAGGATGTTGAGCAATCTCTCCCTTGCTCGTAATGATGGCACTCACATTTTTCTGTAGATATCTTACATTGTGGGTAAGTTTTAGGTCTTATGAACTAGGGTTTATCTTAATTATTTTATGCATCTGTTGACAGAATATTACGTTAAACATAATCTCTCAGCATTGAATATATGTAGTGATGTTTCAAACAGATTTTTTTCTGTTTTAAATACAGAAAAGCTTTTCTATGTCTGTGTTCTAACACAAACTTATTGAAGAAGGTGGCATTTAGAGTCTGTGAATTCTCTTCCTAAAAAAAGCCTGTTTGTAATTAATCACATGAGATCTACTAAAGATGTCATTGGGTCACCACATGTATGTTTAGAAACTCCATAGGTATGGTTGTAAGCATTAAGTTACACATAACTTTACACATAACTGTAAAATGTTACCATTAATTTTTCAGCTGAGATGTAGACACTATTTTCTAAATGGAGTGTTCATATTAGTTTCTGTTCATTTCTTCTTTTTTGAGACAATGTCTTTTAGCACAGCCCTGCCTGTGCTGGATATCAGTACATAGACCATGCTATTGTTGACATGAGAGAGCCACCTGCCCCTGCCACCACAGTGCAGGCATTAACAGCATGAGCAATCATGCCCAGCTTCTGTATCCATGCTCAGGATTATTTTTCAACGTACTGTACATATGTGTAAACTGTGTGTGACTGAGTCTAATTTTTCATATAAAATAGTGAGCTTCTCAAAGGACAAAGAACATTTCAACAAAACTGTCTTTCTTTTTCAAGTGTCTTCTTTTGGGAAGTGTTAGGCTCATTTCATTTTTGTTCCATGATTAAGTCAGAAACTCGGTAGTGTATAGGATTGTTACCATGATCCTACAGTTTCTTTATACCCTTGCATATGGACTTGGCTTGGTAAAAAGTGGGCCTCAAGTTGTCCAAGGTAAAAATCCTCCCTAAATATCAATCTTTTCCAAGTGTGTGATTTTTTTTTCAGAAATCGTTTCCATAATCCTCTAGCTTGTTTTCTGTTTATCTACTTAGCACAGTACTGCATTAGAAATCAACACAGTTTCTGAGCAGCGCCTTCTCTACCTGCCTTTCTCATGCTGCTCTGCCAGACTTGCTTATCATGGAGGATAAGAAAGAAACGAGGAAGATAAAGAGAGAGCAAACAGTATCCAAAGATGTTAGGCATCGAGGCAAGGGTGGCAAGGGATTCAAGTGTCATTGGAAAGAAGACATTATATCAGTTTTGCCACATTCTCTGGTATAACTTTAAGAACTCTGCATATGAAGACATGTTTCTGAATTATAGTATTTATATGTAGAGCACATACATCTCAGATTTAATGTTAATGAGGAATAAAAATTTGCTTACTAAATGTTAGTTTTTCAAATCACTAGTGTGTAGCTTGGCAAATATAGTTTCTGATTCTTTGAGATGTTTACTGGTTCCTCATGGGATTAATTTCTAAACACCTCTCATGACTTCCCATGCCTGCTGCCATCGTAGACCAAAATTGAATATAATAATAGTTCATGAAGGGTGCAATGTGAGCTGTCTTTTCAGTGTGCATGTTAGCGAATCTGCTATGACACTGGATATCTGTGATTGAAAGTCATGTAAGGGTCATCAAGCAGAGGGTCTTCTAGTCATGGAGCCCATAAGGTTCTAGGAGTCTAATGGGGAGCAATCTCCAGATTCTTGTCCAGAGACCTAGGTTTCCACTGTTCCCTGTCTCAGGTTCATTATCCTTGCTTCAGCAGAAATTGATACATATTGTTGTATGATCATTTGCCAAAAAGAGCCTGAAATTATTCAAGATTGCACTAACCATTTGAGTTCATGTTTCAACAATCTCTAATACTGAAAACACCTTAATAAATTATATTTTCTTATTGCAGAGCCTTTGGGGTCCCTCTTGAATTTTAATAATAAAGAAATGGAGATATATGTATATTATAAGGCTGTTGGCCTGTTGCTGGGGCAGTCCCTCAGCTAGCCCATCTAACTTAACCTGCCATGTATCTCTCCATGTGGCTCTCACTGCTTTACCTCCCTGCTCTGCTCCTGTTTTGCTTCTATCCAATTCTCCCTCACACTTGCTATCTTCCTGCCTTCCCCAGCTTCAGCCTACAGCCTTTATTGCTGTAATGCCATACTTATTTCTCATACAAAACAACTATTAGCATAGTTGGAGAGATTCCTACTTCATGGTAGATTGCATTTTGGGGGGTGTGAGAAGTGAGGAATGGACAAACATTTATACATCTTGCTAGCCTGGCACCCACAACACAACAATTAACAATTGAGAACACAATGATACTTTCATAGTCAGTTGATAAGATGTGTGGGTTGTCCCAACATTTTCCTATTTGTTGAATATGACTGTCCTCTTGCACTGAAATCTCTGAAGCATTTATATAATGGTATGGTTTCATTCACTATAGCACAGTGCCTTGTCTAAGGTCTAAACTTTCTGAGTCTCACTATTTTTGTATCACTTGTCAAATTTGTGAGTTGAATAAATAATTCCTGAACATTTCTCAGTATTTCACAATGATTTTCATGCACACTCATGGGTATGGTCTAAGCTGTACATGAGCGTGTACACATTGTCTTGTCCCAAGGCTATCTCTTTAAAGTTTCATGATATTTGTATGGATTTGGCTTACATGAAATTAAGCTGAAGGTATTTCTTAAAACATTTGCTTGAGTTTTATTTCATGATGAATTTTCTGGTATGTCTATAATACTAGCATTGTTTAAAGAATTTAGCCATGATTTCAAACAGAATTGTTATTGAGGGACCTTTAGAGTTGAAGTTCTGATGTAAAACAAGCCATAAGGACATCATAAAGTGTTAACTGTTTGCCCATGGGCAGCAATATTCTGAGGTTCAATGGAACATGACTGCATAATTGGGTCTAAGCTTTTGTTCTGAGGCATGCATAGACACAGCCCAGTTTGGGTGATGTCTCTCACAAACAGTTTTGTAGACACAGTTTCATTCATCTCCCTGTAGTCTTCTCTCTCTCTCTCTCCTCCCTGAGTACAGCAAAGAATGCAGGCTCCTCTCCGTGGCTAATCTATTCTGCTTGTTTTGAGCCTTCTTAACAGGACCAGGTACTACAATGGCAGTAAGCCCAGAACAGTGAAAACCAACAATCTTCCCTAATTTAGTTAACTCATATTTTCTCTAATACCAATTTCCTGGTGTACATGAAATTTGGAAGACATAAATGGGTCACCACATGTTGCATGAGGGTCATTTCCTGGGAGATGCAAAATGCATATGCACGTACTCAATCAAAATGGGAACTGAGAATAGAACCAAATATGGATGCCATTAAGTCCATCTTGTTAAACCAATGAGTTTTATTGGGGTTAGTTAGCATTATTATGGGGAAGGAGCCATGTAAAACAACAAAAGAGACTCAAAAATAATTGCTATCATGAAACTCTAACCTAGCAGTGGATATAGCTTATGCACAGTGGACACCTGGAGCACACTGCACACCTACAGCCATATCCACAGTTTCTAAGCAGCATGATTGGAATGAGTTTCTTCATGGGAGTTAAACACAGTGAATCCTGTCAGATTGAGGGATTTTCTTCATGGTATTTTTAGTGGTATATTTCCTGCTTTAATCAGCTTCTTGTCAGTATGGAATGTTTCAGTCTCTAAGAAATGGTTATACAATGGCACATTCTTGAGCTTCTCCCTTTTGTATTCATCATGAAATACTTGACATTGAAAAAGTTAAGTTATGGCAGACTTTGGGCATGAACTCCTCTGCCAGTCCCACAACACTAGAGGAAGCTCCATTGCCAGGTGCTCTAACATGCCCAGGATCACAAGATACCGGGAGCTTGGACACTCCAAGATCTGAGTCCCAGAGGCAGCTTGACTCTCAGGAGCTCTGTCACACCCAGGATCTCAGAATCACAGGATCACAGAATCACAGGATCCCAGGGACAGCTGGTCTGACACAACCAGGATCACAGGAAGAACAGGCTCCAGTCAGATAAAGGGAAGGCAGATAGCACTGGAGTTAACCAGATGGCAGGAGGCAAGCACAAGAACATAAGCAACAGAAACCAAGGTTATCTGGCATCATCAGAACCCAATCCTCCCACCACAGCAAGTCCTGGATACATCACCACACGGGAAAAGCAAGATTCAGATCTAAATTCACTTCTCATGATGATATTAGAGGACTTTAAGAAGGATACAGGAGAACACAGGTAAACAGCTAGAAGCCCTTAAAGAGGAAACACAAAAATCTCTTAAAGAATTACAGGAAAACACAACCAAACAGATGAAGAAATTGAACAAAACCATCCAGGATCTAAAAATGGAAACAGAAACAATAAAGAAATTACAAAGGGAGACAACTCGGGAGTTAGAAAACCTAGGAAAGAGATCAGGAGTCATAGATGCAAGCATCACAACAGAATACAAGAGATAGAGGAGAGAATCTCAGGTACAGAAGATACCATAGAAAGCATTGACACAGCAGTCAAAGAAAATGCAAAATGCAAAAGGTCCTCACACAAAACATCCAGGAAATCCAGGACACAATGAGAAGATAATCCTAAGGATAATATGTATAGAAGAGCGAGGATTCCCAAAAAGGGCCAGTAAATATCTTCAACAAAATTATGGGAGAAAACTTTCCTAACCTAAAGAAAGAGATGCCCATGAACATACAAGAAGCCTACAGAACTCCAAATAGACTAGACCAGAAAAGAAATTCCTCTCATCACATAATAATCAAAACACCAAATGCACCAAAGAAAGAAAGAATATTAAAAGTAGTAAGGGATACAGGTCAAGTAACATATAAAGGCAGACCTATTAGAATTACACCAGATTTCTCAACAGAGACTATGAAAGCTAGAAGATCCTGGGCAGATCTCATACAGACCCTAAGAGAATACAGATACCAGCCCAAACTACTATACCCAGCAAAACTCTCAATTACCATGATGGAGAAAACAAGATATTCTATGACAAAACCAAATTTACACAATATCTTTCCACAAATCCAACCCTACTAATAATAGATGGAAAACACCAACACAAGGAGGGAAACTACACCTTAGAAAAAGCAAGAAAGTAATCTTTCAACAAACCTAAAATAAGATAGCCACACAAACATAATACCACCTCCAACAACAAAAATAACAGGAAGTTACAATTACTTTTCCTTAATATCTCTTAACATCAATGGACCCAATTCCCCAATAAAAAGCCATAGGCTAACAGACTGGATACATAAACAGGACCCAGCATTTTGCTGCATACAGAAAACGCACCTCAGTGACAAAGGCAGACACTACTTCAGAGGAAAAGGTTGGAAAACAATTTTCCAAGTAAATGGTCCCAAGAAACCAGCTGAAGTAGCCATTCTAATATCAAATAAAATCAACTTTCAACCAAAAGTTATCCAAAAAGATAAGGAAGGACACTTTGTGCTGGTCAAATGGAAATATTTAAGGGGTAACTTCAGCAAGTGTTATAGGTATCTGATGAATCTCAATGTAGTGGCCTTGGGAAATGCCAAAGAATGTTGCTCTTTGCTCAGAACAAAGCTAACATATCTTCAAGGGAGAACATTGGAGGTATTTGAATTTTATGGTGACATTAGGGAGGTGAGTCCTGTATATTTTCAAAGACTAGTATTTATTTTCTCTGAATTTAATCAAGAGTTGTCAACTTATTTCTAGTTGAGTGTGACAGTAGTAAGGTTTTCAAAGCCTACTGAAAACAAGTAACATTAAATGTGTGATTTATATGTTGAATTATTTTCAAATGCTGATCAATGTTAGAAACAGACATTTTACAAATTTATAAAACGAAAAAGTTATGACATTCATCTCAACAATATTATTTTATGAAAGTTCACCTTCATACTGATCTATAAAAACATTGTTCAATAAAGTCAGCTGTCTTCCAAGAAGCTCACTTTCCCACTGCAGTTCCTCCTCTTTGGTATCTTCCATTTTCAGAACTTTTCACAGTGTAAACTAATAATATTTTCTAAGATTTGATCAGTACTTAACAGGTTTCACAATGACACTCTAGTCTGAAGCCCCTAGTGGTCTGTAAGGACATAGTTCAGATAAAGCCCATGTCACATTATTTACTATGGAATCTTTTCTCCATTGTATGAATTTTCTGATATTTTCATAGACATGGATGGTAGGTAAAGACTTTATCATATGCCATACATTTGAAAGGCTTCTCACCTCTATGAATTTTCTGATGCAATCGAAGATATGAGTCAGTGGTAAAGGATTTCCCACATTCTCTATAAGGTTTCCCACCTGTATTAATTATCTGATCTGTTTTAAGAGATAAGGGATTGGTAAAGAATTTCTCATATTTATCGCATTTCTAAAATTTTTCTCCTGTGTGAATTCTCTCATGGCTTCTAAGACCTGAACCAACTGAGAGGACTTCTCACATTCAGTACATTTATAAGTCTTCTCATCTGCATAAATTGTCTGATGTTTCCTAAGCTTCTGGATAAAACTCTTGCCAAATTCATTGAATTTGAATTGAATGTTTCTAATTTATATGAATGTTCTGATGCAATTGAAGAGCATTAATGGTAAAGGATTTCTCACATTCACTGCATTTATAAGACTTCTCTCCTGTATGGATTGCCTAATGTCTCTTAAGTATTTGTTTCTTGATAAATCCTTTGGAACATTTATTACATTTGCAATTTTTCACCCCTGCATGTATTCCTGATGTTCTCTAATACCTGAGCAACAAAAGAAGGATTTACTGTACTCATTAAGTTTGCAAGTTTTCTTTCTACCATGGATTCTGTATTATCTTTCAATGTCTGATACATGATAAGAGCACTTACCACATTCTGCACATTTGTCAGGGTTTTTCATAAGGCATGTTATTTATTTACAAATTCATGATGTATGACATGCAAAAGGGCTTACCACATTCTGTACATTTATATGGTTTCTCTTCTGTGTGCATTGCTTTATGTGTACTGAGATTTGATTATGGCTTAAAATCTTTTCCACATTTCCAGCAGTGGTACAGTTTCTGTCAATTTAAATTCATTTCTATGTGTTTTTATGTTAGAATCAAAGCTTTATCAGTCTCTGTAATTTTATATATTTCCTTTCTAGTGTGGATTTGTAGGTTTTACCTAATAATGGTGTTATTATGAAAGGGATACATGCCACAAAGTCAGAGCATGCAACAGGTTTCATGTTGATAGTTTACTGGAGAGGGGATATGCAGAGGCTGCCTTTTGGTGAGGGTGGAGGGAAGAAGGGAGCAGAGAGAGGATGGACTGCCTTTTTAGAAGCTCATGTGCAGGGCGAGTATAAGCAATTTGTGGTGACGGTGGGAATGGGTCTCATCTTCACAGATAGTGATGAAATCTTCCTGTTGCTAGTTCTCTTAGGCAGGTGATAGAGAGGCCTGGTTGCTAACATTCAGGGTGAGATATTGAATATGAAATTGAGGGCTCCATGCTCTATAAACAACTTGCTGTTGTCTAGAGGGATTGTCATATATGGGGCACTGTTGGTCCTCTGTATCAGATCACACTTGGTAGTCTGACTAGTGCTTGGTAGTTCTGTAACAATGGATTGTTTGATTAGAGTTGTTTTTTTTTTTTAATTTGTTATTGGGGAAATACAGAAAAGCAATTGATAAAGCAGAGTATGAGTAGGAAAAGGAAGAAAATTGGGAGGGTCAGAAAGGGCAATATCTACTTCCATATAGGGTTTTCAAAAGTCCAGGAGTTTGAGGCATAATGTTGTTACATAAGTTGGTTTTTTTTCCTCTATCCAATTATTTGACATAGAAGCAGCATTCGTCTTGAAGGAAGAGGCAAAGGCTACTTTTTTGAGCTATAAGAAGATATAGTCCTCATCAGTTTTGGAGTACCACCACAGACAGGGAGTCAGTTTTTCCTTGAAAAGTTAGAATAGTTTGGGCCACCTGCTGGAGCTAATGGATGAAATGGGAAATAAACTGATGATATAAAATCAGGTAAGTGGTCCATCCTGCTGTCCTAGTGAGGACACCTGCAAGGAGTAATCAGGGTGAGGTTGCATATGGTTAATGATATAGACACAACCAATCTGGGTGATCTCCATGTCTGTCTGGTCATTCTTTCCAGTAACCTTTGGTCTGGTATATAGAGGAAGGAGACAAAAACATCATTAAATGAACGAGGACAGCAATGTATAGGAGAGGTAGGAATTTTAGTTTCCTCCTCACAACCTGGCATGGATGAATTTCCTGACTCTATTTGGAGGGACTGTTTATTATAAGTGATGGTTTCTTGAACCTTGAATCATCACGTGTAAGAGTTATCCTGGACAGAAGCAAGACATTGAAAGGAGGAAGAATCCATGTCCAAATTAGTAGACTTAAGCACAACTGGTGAAGTGAAGCCTCATACTTCTGGGAATGAGAACAAGGTTGTTGACCTCAGCATCCTCTGAAACTTAAGGGAACAGAGTCCTGTCTGGGTTGATAGATAGGAAGGGAAATTATGTTGAAGTGAGGGAGTAAAGGACTTGAGGAGAGATAGATGAATCCAGTGACAGAGGGCCTCACGCTTAGCAGCTGTGGATGTTACAAGAATTACCTTGCAGGTACCCTGCCACTTAGGGGGAAAGGGTGAGGATATTTGGTTGGGAGGAGAGAGAAGGACCTGATCTCAATGTTGATTGGGGATGGACAGGATTTATCATGTGGCCAGGGTAGAAAGAGGTAAGTAATGTTTCATAGGAGGGAGCAGAAATGACAAAAATAGGGGAGTGAGTAGGTGATCAGGGAGAGGTGGGTATTTAGGCGACAGATTGGGAGTCACAAACATAGGAGTCCATATATGAACTCAATGGCAAGATAGAAAGTGGTCACTTGGGGAGAGACCATAGCCTGAAATGGGCCAGTGGCAAGAGCTTTAGCCATTCGAGGTAAAGTTCATGGGACAGTTCTTAGGACCAGTGTGTTTTTTAATGGCAGTTAAATCCATTCTATCTTAACTGAAAACTAGGAGTGTGATATGGAAATACTAAGGGATGTTGAGGGCTTTAGATAGGGTTTAGAAAATACAGGAGGTGAATTCAGGACCATTGTCCAACTGGAGAGAGGTGTAGACTCCAAAGCCAGGAATGATCTCTCTGAGGGGGATCGCACAGACTTAACCCTTTTTTTGGTGGTGGGAAATGCCTCTACCCACCCTGAGAAGGTATACATGACCAGGAGGTACTACTGTGTTTGACAGTGAGCATGTGGTATAAAGTCAAGTTACCAGTCTTTCCTGCAGAGAAAGCCTCTGGCCTTCTGGGTTGATAAAATTAAAGCCAGAACATCTAGGGGAATCACCATCCCTGACCTCAAGCTGTATTACATAGCAATAGTGATTAAAACTATATGGTATTGGTACAGAGACAGGCAGGAAGATCAGTGGAATAGAATTGAAGACCCAAAAATGAACCCACACACCTATGATCACTTGATCTTTGACAAAGGAGCTAAAACCATCCAGTGGAAACAAGAAAGCATTTTCAACAAATGGTGCAGGTTGAACTGATGGTCAGCATGTAGAAGAATGCAAATCGAACCATTCTTATCTCCTTGTGCAAAGCTCAAGTCCAAGTGGATCAAGGACCTCCATATAAAACCAGACTCACTGAATCTAATAGAAGAGAAAGTGGGGAAGAGCCTCAAACACATGAGCACAGGAGAAAATTTCCTGAACAGAACACCAATGGCTTATGCTCTAAGATCAAGAATTGACAAATGGGACCTCAAAATTGCAAAGCTTCTGTAAGGCAAAGGACACTATCAGTAGGACAAAACAGCAACCAAAAGATTGGGAAAAGATCTTTACCAATCTTACATCCGATAGAGGGCTAATATCCAGTGTATACAAAGAACTCAAGAAGTTAGAATCCAGAGAATCAAATAACCGTATTTAAAATGGTGTACAGTGCTAAACAAAGTTTTCAACAGAGGAATATCAAGTGGCCAAGAAGCACCTAAAGAAATGTTCAACATCCTTAGTCATCAGGGAAATGCAAATCAAAACAACCCTGAGATTCCACCTCACACCAGTCAGAATGACTAAGATCAAAAACTCAGGTGACAGCAGATGCTGCTGAGGATGTGTAGAAAGAGGAACACTCCTCCATTGTTGGTGGGATTGCAAGCTGGTACAATCACTCTGGAAATCAATCTGGTGGTTCCTCAAAAAATTGGGCCTAGTATTACCTGAGGACCCAGCTATACCACTCCTAGGTGTATACCCAAAAAAATGCTCCAACATGTAACAAGGACACATGCTCCACTATGTTCATAGCAGCCTTATTTATAATAGACAGAAGCTGTAAAGAACCTAGATTTCTTTCAACAGAGGAATGGATACAGAAAATGTGGTACATTTACACAATGGAATACTACTCAGCTATTAAAAACAATGAATTCATGAAATTCTTAGGCAAGTGGTTGGAACTAGAAAATATCATCCTGAGTGAGGTAACCCAATCACAAAAGAACACATGTGGTATGCACTCACTGATAAGTGGATATTAGCCCAAAAGCTCAGATTCAATTCACTGACCACATGAAGTTCAAGAAGAAGGAAGACCAAATGTGGATGCTTCAGTCCTTCTTAGAAGGGGAAACAAAATACTTACAGGAGGAAATATGGAAACAAAGTGTGGAGCAGAGACTGAAATAAGGTCATCCAGAGACTGCGCCACCTCAGGATCCTTCCCATATACAGTCACTAAACACAGACACTATTGCTGATGCCAAGAAGCGCTTGCTGACAGGAGCATGACATAGCTGTCTCCTGAGAGGCTCTGCCAGAGCCTGACAAATATAAAGGTGGATGCTCACAGCCAACCCTTGTACTGAGCATGGGGTCCACAATAGAGGAGTTAGAGAAGGTACTGAAGGAGCAAAAGGGGTTTGCAACCCCATAGGAAGAATAGCAATATCAACCACCCAGTCCCCCCAGAGCTCCTAGAAACTAAACCACCAACCAAGGAGAACACATGGAGGGACCCATGGCTCCAGCCACATATTTAGCAGAGGATGACCTGTTGGGCATCACTGGGAGAAGAGGCCCTTGATCTGGTGAAGGCTCGATACCCCAGTGTAGGGGAATGTGACGGTGTGGAGGCAGGAGTGGGTGGGTGAGTGGGGTACACCGTCATAGAAACAGGAGGAAGGGGAGGGGATAAGGGGATCCTGGTGCAAACTGAGAAAGGTGATTACTTTTGAAATGTAAATAAAGAGAATATCCAATTTTAAAAAAAGAATAACTTATAAATGAAAATACCAAAAGTACTGTCACAGACCGAAGAATATATACAGGCCTCAGAAAGTCGTAAAGATGAACTAAAAACACTGCTGAGACACAAACAGGAATTTTGACAAGAACCTACTGAGCCTAGCACATGTTGAAACTGAAGGGGAGCAGTCTGGGTCATTTACTATATAACGCCTAAAATTAGCTCTTGCTGATTTTTTTTTTTTGCAAAGATTAACTTCAGCTGTAAATAAAATGGTATCAGATTCAGAAGTCAGACAAATATTAACTGAATCTGTGGCTTTTGAAAATTCCAATCCAATATGCAAAAGGGTGATTAGACCTTTAAAGACAATATCATCGCCAGCAGATGGAGTGGTTAGAAATGCAACTAATGTTGGATCTCATGTTTATGATCCTACTCTGATAGGAAAAGTAATTTCTCAATGTTTTAGGAAAAGTCAAAATGCCAAATGTTTTAATTGTGGTAAGCAAGGTCATTTGAAATAGGATTGTAGGCAAAGCATTCCTAGACACAATGCTTTTCCTAGAGATAAAAAATTAAAGGTTTATGTAGAAAAGGTTTCAGAGTTCATCAATTAGCAGGAATAGATCCAGCAGAAATTTGGTACCCTTCACTAATGGTGAAATTGCCTCATTATGTGTAGCAAATGAACACTGGCAAAGAGCATGCAGTAATTTTTTGGGAGAAGTTAACAACAAATAGCCCAAAACCATGATACTTCAATTTATAAAAAGAACTAATTGAATTCTCAGTCATACAGTTAAAGGAACACCAAATTTTAGATACCCTACATTCTGTACTGATGGAAATAAATCAGGGAAGGCAGGTTATCAGTCAGCGTATTCCACGGACTTCTAGAGGGACAAATATTCCCAAGTCTAATTGGTGTTTAACTAATCGTTTTAAAATTGTTAGTTTTTCCCTGTTTCAAGGCCACTGTTCAACCCAGATGAAACCATCCCTGATCAACTCCAGGCAGGAAGTAAGGTATTTAACTGCAGCTCTTAGAATTGAGGGTTCTTTCGGTATTGATATTTTTGATAATGTTCAATTTGGATGCCTTCTCCCTATTCTCCACTATAGCAAGGGTCACCTTTAAATCTAGTACTGTTATCTACCAAGGAAAATTGTGGCCACACTGGCCATCAAGGTTCTAATGGTCCCATTTGTACCATCTGAGTCTTACCATTTATAAAAGTCTTGGGCAAAAAATGCTCGGGAAAGACAACCAACTCCCATCAGGAACCTCGTCTCCTCTTAGGATAGTCTTTTCTGCCCCTATGTTTGTCTGTTAGACATTTACAAGTTTTATTGTCAATTTTTATTGAAAGTTGAGGGTTGTTTTTCTCTAGTATGTTAGTGACCCAGTGTTGTTGGCTTTTCCATCTTACTGCTGGGATTGAGTATTGCCATACAAGGAGTTTAAAAAGATGGCAGGGGTTTCCTTCTTTATTCTTTTTGGATTTGCAGTCCTTTTTCCAATGCAAGCCTTTCATGTAGTTGGGACCTATGGATTTAGGAAGTTTAAGGGCAGCTGTGTCACTTTGAGGGGAAATCTACCATCCAATGTCTGTTCTCCCCATATTTACAACATGTGGAGTTAGACTGTATTGTGGCTACAAGGGCTTAGGTGAGAGACAGGCCTGGATGAGGCAGTCCCAATGTCATGAGATCCATTTATTGTATGTTCATTTTCTTGTCTTTGGCATGCCTGAACTCCAGGTTCATTCCAGCCCAGATAAGAATTGTTTAGACCCATCTCTTTTGCTTCAGCGTCTGGATTTTTCTGCCTAAACTGGCTTGCACCCTTAGTATAAAGTCCAGGAGAATTTTGGTTGGTGTTTATATTAGGAAGATTAATGAAGAGGCCTCTCCATGCAATATGGTTGAGGGAGTTAAATGGTCCCTGGAGTACACATAAGCAAATCTGCTCAAAGCGGACAGTAGGGAGTAAAGCCTGCTGAATCTGTGTGGAGAAGTTACTCTGGACACACAGCTGCTCATAATTCCAGTTTATTAACTGAAGGAGGGGGTGCCTTTGTTGTCGTCCTATTTGCTGATTGTCTATTTCATTTCTCCTAGCCTGTATCTGATATTAATCTCTAAACATGGTTTCCCCCCTCACAAACAGAGGACCATGGAGAATAGATAGGCATACATCTCTCCAGGCTTGGGAGGGTAAAAGGTTGATATTGAAACTCTGCAAAATAGAGTTGTTCCAAGAGGCATGAATTCCATGCTTGTGGATGACTTGTCATAATTCTTTTAAGTCTGATTTGGGAAGGGGATACCGAGCCACCAGATACTGTCTGGGTATGTAGCATAACCACAAAAGTTCCAGTGGGTGAAGATTCTGTATGCCTGGGACATTGGGCTGGGGATAATTGTTCCTATCCTCTCTGAGACTACAAAGATGCTCAGTGAGCATGGGGAGTGGTGTTGTAGGTAGTGATGCTGAGTGCAGTGGTGGAGTTATCTGGGTGTCTTTAGGAGCCTTTATCTTAATTTGTGGTTCTTTGTTTTCTATAGCCAGTGAAGACTCTTACATCAAAGAGGGGGATACAGTTGGAAGGAATGTTATGGGTCAGGGAGTAACTTCTGTCTAATTAGATCAATTGCTTTTTCTAAAGTAGCCAAGTCAGCTAGTGGACAATTCTCAGAGTCTTTCTACTCATTTGATTGTTTTCCCATTGTCTCCCTGACCTTCTTCCTCTAATTTGTCATTCTGACACTTGGGATGTTTTTCTTAAACACTGCTGGATGTCAGCTATTATGCAGAGGAAAGATAGCAGCAAAAGATAGCCTTCCTGGACTTCCTTTTTACAGACCAGGTACTCAATGAGGGTCAAGACTTCTAGGTTGGAAATATATACCCACAGGACCCATGCTGTGAACTGAAGAACCTCATTCCAGAATTACAGGCCATTCTTTTGTGAGACTTTAAATTTTCTTGATTTAAGTAAGGCTTTAAGGAACTAATTTGGAATTCCCCATTACAGAAAAGAGAGGAAGTACAACCATTGGTGTTCAGCGTTCATGAGGCAATTCCACTGCTCAGTTATTAAGAAAACCTATCAAGCATGAGCCTACTGGCAGATTTAAGAGACTGGCAACAGTTCTAGGGAGTTTTGAATGATTGCTGTATAACCAGGTTTTTTTTATGAGAGGCTAAAAGTTTATTGCCTATACTCAGTCAGGCTGTTGGGTCAAAAAGAGGTGAGGGGACCTTTAGGCAATGTGAGGAAGTCACACGGATGGAGAGATGTCAATTTTTCCACAAACTGTATCTGGCCCTTTGAAGGCACAAACTGAAGGTAAAGCAAAGAGGGGGTGGGGAAGAGGGGATGGTAGGGAGATACTCCAAATTTGCTGAATTTCAGGGGTTCCTATTTAGGTGCCAGCTATGGGTCTCCTCTTCCTGAGTGTTTGAGGGCAAGGGGAGCTGAAGTAGTAAACAGGGTTTGGATGGTCGTGGGTATGGTATATAGACTTCTGGAAGTCAACTTCAGTGAGTAAGGTATATGAAGGTTTTTGGAGTTTCAGGATAACACAGTACCTAATTATTATACAGCAAGAAGGGCTAAGCTGGACTTATGTGCAAAATCATGGACCACTTGCAGGAAGCTCTGTGCAGAGTCATCCTCCAGATGAGGTTAAACACCTGTGCTTTGAGATACTCTCTATATAAGTTCAGGCAGAGAAGAGGAAGCCCCATTGGAAAAGGGAGTCCCCCATTTTGTGTTGCAATTGGAGAGCTTTCAGGACATGGTGGACTGATTGCAATGTAAATAGCAGGCTCTTCCAACAGCTATGAAAAAGTAGAATAAAAAAAAAAACTTTTGTTACAAATTAGGTACCCTCATCAACCAGTGTTCTAGGGGGAAGTAAATATCCACATATAAAAATATGAAACTAGGTCCAAAGCAATGAATTACTGAAACTTGACTCTGTGCAATTACAATATTGCATAGAAATGGCAATAACTGAAAGTATGAAGAAACAGCCTTCAGAATTGAGAAGTTTAACAGTATCTATTCACAGTAGAATACATAAGTACCCAAATTTTACCAAGAAGGTAAAAATGATGCAAGCCAAATAATAGTATAACTATTAAATAACAAAAGACAATGTACAAAAGCAGGTGAGATAGCCAAAATATAAATAATACATGTTCCTTGTAGTGGTTTGAATATTCTTGTCCCAAGAAGTGGCACCATTAGGAGGTGTGACCTTGTTGGAGTAGATGTGGCCCTGTTGGAGTAGGTGTGTTATTGTGGGTGTGAGCTTTAAGACCCTTGTCCTAACTGCCTGGAAACCAGTCTTCTCCTAGCAGCCTTCTGGCACCAAACTTACCTGGAATCTGCCATACTCCCCTGTTCATGATAATGGACTGAACCTCTGAACCTATAAGCCAGCCCTGATTAAATGCTGTCTTTATAGAGTTGCCTTGGTCATGGTGTCTCTTCACAGCAGTAAATCCTAATTAAGACACCTACATTTTCCCATTTCAGCATTTCGCTCATCATAAACTCTTGATGTTTTCAAAAAAGGCCTTCACAAATTTCTCATGTCACAATGAATTCTCTGCTATGGAGTCTTGAGTGTTGACAGGGACAGAGAATGGATAATAAGGACAGAGCTTGGATTAAGCACATGCCACATTATTTCCTATGAAATCTTTTCTCCCCAGTGTAAACATTGAGATGTTTTCTTAGACATGAGAGGAAGGTAAAAACGGTTCTTAGAGATCGCATTTGTAAGGTTTCTCTTCTGCATGAATTCTTTGATGTGCTTCAAATTTGGTTCAGGATAAAAAATCCTCACCTTGACTACATTCAGAAGGTTTCTCTTCTGAATGAATTCTAGATGAATTCTAAGAGATATTCCAACTGTAAGGGATTTCTCACATTTGCTACATTGTATGGTTTCTCTCCTGTATGTATTATCTATGTATGTAAAGAGATGAGGCACTTATAAATGACATCACATTCATAACATCTGTAAAGGTTTCTCTCCTGTATGCATTCTCTAATGTTTTCTAATAGTTGAGGTACTTATAATGGATTTGTAACATTCATTACATGTGTAATGTTTGGAGTTTGCACAGCTGACTTTCAATCTTACTTTGGTTAAGTATTTCCTCACTATGCTATCTTACCTACCCTTTGGAAATGTATATCCTGAGACATTGTATATTAAAAATATGTGATCTGCTATTTTCCCTTGGATTTTTACAAGGGTATACAGTTAAGATTGCATGAATCTCAAAAGAGAATTTTAAGTCTTCGTCCGTCATGAACTACTTGCACTAGATAAAAAGCAGGCATAAATTAGATTTACAATCTAGGAAAAGATTCTTCTTCAGTTTCTTTCTTCAAAGCTTAAATTTTGTCTTACAAGTCTTTAACTTGCTTGGTTAGTGTAACTTCAAGATATTTTTAATTGTTTGTAGCTGTTGTAAAAGGAGTAGATTACCTAATTTGTTGCCTAGTTCATTTGTTATTTGTATATAGGCAGGATGGATGGATAGATGGATGGATGGATAGATGAATAGATACATGCATGCATACAATACATGCACATATGCATACATTGAAGGTTTTTATCAGATGTAGGATTCCCTGATAGAACTTGAATAGATGCATGCATGCATACAAATATACACATATACATACACTGAAGGTTTTTATCAGATGTAGGAATTCCCTGGTAGAACTTTTGGAGATGTATGTATATATATATAAAATCATATCCTTTGGAGATAATGATACTTTGACTTTTTCCTTTCCAAGTTCTTTTTTCGTGATATCATTCACTTCTAACTAGAACTTAATGTACTACATTGAACAGGTAAGGAGTGAACAGCCTTGACTTGTTCCTAATTTTAGTAGAATTGCTTCAAGTTCCTCTTCTTAATTGCTTTTAAGTATAAGCTTGCTGTAAATTGCTTTCAGTATGCTTAATTATGTTCCTTGTGTTCCAGATCCTTGACTTGTATCATGAATGGCTTGGATTATGTCAAAGGCTTCTAATACAATGATAATATGGATTCTTTTGGGTTTTTTTTCTTCAGTTTGTTTAAAGACTGGATTACATTGACTGATTATCTTAAATTGAACAGTACCTGAATTTCTGTAATGGTCATGTTGGATGATCTTTTTGATGTGTTCTTTGTATTGGTTTGCAAGTAATTTGTTGCATATTTTTTTCCATCTATATTATTAAGGAAACTGGTCTCTAATTCTCTGCCTTTTAAAATTTGTTGTGGTTTGGATATTAATGTGCCTGTGACTACATAAAATGAATTTGACAGTGTCCCTTCTGTTTCTGTTTTGTGAAACAGTCTGGGTAGTATTGCATAAAATTTTTTTAGAAAGTCTAGTAGAAATGTGTGCTAAAACTGTCTAGCCTTTGGCTTTTTTTGCTTGGGATGCTTTTAGTGACTGTTTCTATTTCATCAGGAGTATAGGCCTATTTAAATTGTTTATCTGATCATGCTTAAACTTTTGTATAAGGTATCCATTGGAAAAAAATATCCATTTCATTTAGATCTTCCAATTTTGTGGAGTACAAGTTTTTAAGCACTGACCTAATGATTTCTTTGGGTTCCTCGTTATCTATTTTTATGCCTCCCTTTACATTTCTGATTTTGTTCATTGGGATAGTCTATCTCCATTTTTAGTTCCTTCTGTTCTCATATTCTTCAGCACTTTCACAATGAGCCTATGTTATAATTTGCCCAAGGCCTTTCATAAATATGTTGACATGGGTATGTGTCTCCCTCACTCATTGGACATATTTTGTGCTTGAGTTCCCTGTTTTGCAGGTGTTGAAACAGTCATACATCCTTGACATGAAATCAACTTGAGTTCCCTTTCTGTATCCATTAGAGAGAATCTCTTTGTCAATGTACATCTTTGCAACTGGTCTATGATTGTTTTCTTTGTAAATAATTTTTTGCTTATCTGCTTTCTGTATCAAGGTAAAGCTAGATTTCTGTTGACTGCCTAACATGCCATTTCATTCTGTATTCCACAGTATTCACTTTGCAAGATTATTATAGGTTTTTCTAAAAGAATTTGAGGATTCATTGCTGAGTATGTCCAGTCCTTAGACATTTTCAATGGTAATACTGTGTCTGTACTTGCTCATTGCCTGACATTTTATGGCATAAAAGTTTGATTTTCACTTGTTTCTAGGAAATCATCTTTTCATTTTCAATTGTTAATGATGATGTATGACTTTATACAGCATGTCATCCATCTTCTATTTCCCATTGTCACACTAAACTACTGGGGTAATGGCATAGAAAGAGCCTGTTAAATGTCTGGAGAACTATTTGACATGAGAGAATATGCATCATTATAATACATAAAAAGAGTTACATATATACTAATGTCATGGTCATGACAACATTGTGTAGTAATAGTATTTCAACATTTAGAAAGAGTCCTTTTTTTGAGACATGCATAAATATATATATATATATATATATATATATATATTCATATATTTGTATGCCAGTGTGTGAGTGTATATGTATAGGTATATATGACAGGAGTCCCATGTTACATATTCTTGCTTTCATTGGAACTAAAAGGGTTATTATCACAGAGGATATCCATAACAGCCAGAAACTGAAGGGTCTCACTGGAGTCATATTTATTACTGATTTGGAACCTGAGAACTGCCTGAAACAATACCAAAACATATGCATGTTCAGGGAGATGTTTCCAGTGGTGATAGGATTTTGACAGATTTGACATAATGAGTGAATCATGCCAAGGGCATACCCTGAAATGATTCACTTTATATCTGTGCACAATCTCTTATGTTTAGCAGACATCAGAGAGGTTCTGCCATGCCCAGCACTTGATGATTCCACCTTGACATTGCCTAGAACAGTTGTTCACAACTTGTGGGTCATCACTTCTTGGGGGTCACTTGACCCTTTCACTGGGGCCATCTAACAATTCTATAAAACACATATTTCTGATGGTTTTAGCAACTGATACACCACTGTCATATCAGTCTACGGGTGGGTCTGTCACATCAACTTATGAGATCCTGGTACTGTTTTGAAAGGTCAATGAATTAAAAATGTGGAAAACCACTTAGAACATTTAGCATATGTACATCCCTTTTAAAGACAGATATTGGATTCTAGTGTGAGGATGGCTAATGAAACTCTATTTACTTTTAGGCATCCATCTTAGTACCCACTAGCTATTTGTCCCTGACTCTGGTACTTGAATGACAAGTCCCCAGTAATAACCCTGAGTAGTAGTGTTTTGCTGCAAGTATACAATGTTCTGTGCCTGTTACCTGCTGAGGTTTGAAAAAGGCCTGAGATTGTAGTCATTTTTCTTGCCATATTAAATACATTGTTTCACGCTCTTTTGTCTGTAAGAATGCTGACAAGTTTACTGGTATTGTTTTCATTTTTGTGTCTTTTCATGTGGATTAGCATTGTCTATAATAGAGTTGTATTAATTTTGGCTTTTAATTTTTGAAACCTTGATGTGAAATTTCAATAAGGATTCCAATCTATATTCCTGAGGCAGAAATTTAGGGAAGAACAAGAAGAAGGTTGAATGCTTCTCTGTTAAATGCTCCTCAGGTCAGTGTCATGTCCACATTTCTTTGAAAATTACTTTTATTAGTTAAACTGTTCAAGACTTTTGTTCTCTCACTCTGGTAATCCTATCTAAAGTATTTTCTGTGATTTATCTTTGTTCTTCTCCAATAATCAAAATTAAGTCTTTTGACCTTTCATTTATAATGGGATAAGGACATTCTTGTCCCATTGTATTTTAACTGGACTTAATACGTTGAGGACATAAATTTGTAATGACTGAAAACCTGCAGTTCTGAAAGAGAATAAATGTATTGTAAATGATGCTCAAAGAATATATTCATGGCTAATTTCTACATCGGATAGACTTGTGTCCTTTCATATTAGTCTCATGTGCCACATAAAGGATATTTCAGGATTAGTCAAGCTTCCAGAAACAACCTTGTCACTATAGATTTCACATATCTAGACAACGACATCACTGAGCAATACATGGAAGAACAGAATTTATGGAAGAGTAAAATTGGAATACACTCACTATCTTGACTCCTAATAGTAAATTATTCAGTTCCCTAGTGGCAGAGATGATGTAAGGAATATGTGGCTTTCTTTTACTATAAAACTGATGCTTTTGAGAGGAGTTGCAGATTACAGTATTTTAGTATGTCTTTTCAGCATTTTATGTCTCATAGTGATCATGGCTGTTCACACATGAAATCTGCTTGTCTTAGAAGAAATTCTGCCCAGTTCTCAGTGTGGTAAGTTTGTCAATGTACAGATGAGTCATTTCTTTTTTCTTTTGTTTCATTTCTTTTTTATATAAATATTGTAAACATAACTGTCTCTACCTTTGTGTGTGGCAATACATGGAATGGATTAGTGAAAACTTTCTGGAGAGTATTGCCCTGGTCCTGTGTATAAGCCACCAAATTTCCCTCATAATTTGTTCTATTATTTAGCATGAAGAATGTTCAATCCACACTATGTTTCCTCTAACCCAAGCTATGTATTATGTATGTAAAATCTCAGAAGTGTTGTAGAGTTGTTTCTTTACAATAATATTTCTTTTAAATCTATAAGTGTTCATTCATCTGCATGTTTTTGTATTCTCTGGATGATATATTCTGCCTCTGAATCTCTAAGTACTGCATTAAGTCCTTGGAACTGAAGTCAGGCATGGTAATCAGCTGCAATGGATAGAGAAAGAAAAGAAAGTAAAAATTACAAACTTTAGATTTTCAGTTAAGTCAGTCTCATGAGCAATAATGTTTTAAAAGTTTTTGAACAATTAGTATAACTTTCTCTCAATTTAAAAAGTCGACTTGGTCTAAGAAAATGGTTCTACTTCATCTTGTACACCATTTATGTACAGATATATATCTAATTATTCTATAGTGAAGGAGTATATGGAATTTATGAAATTGTTATTATATGTATTACATATGTCAACTTTGAGAAAACTCTAAATAATTTTAATGCTGTCTAATAGTGTTTTTTCTATTTACTTTATGGTTGTAAATGTAGTCTCATAAAAGAGCATTTACAAGGTACTTGATTTTGTATGTCATTTGAAATGAGGAATGTGTTCTCTGCTATTACACTTCTTTTATTTTTAAAGAAAAAAACTGTGATTCTTAATTCACCCAACAGTTCTGCATTTCATATCCAACCTTTTTGTTATAGAAAAGATACTGCATTGTACCTATGCCTTAGGAAGTCAGGTGAGGATTTTAGGATTGTGTCAGGTGAGTCGCAGCTGCAGACAGGATTTATATAGTGTCCATAGTTCAGCAAGGCTGAAAATTGTAGTATTTAGAAGCCCAGTGTTACTCATTATCACTTCACCATATGTGATATGGACACTGGGATTCTATTAGATAGAAGCTCATACTTCATAAAGGTACATTCCAGCAACTGGGCCTCGAATGTCTATATTGTATCCTGTAAAGGTTTACAAATTGTGATTCTATTGTGTCATCCTCTTTCAGATAAATAGAAAATACAATAAAGATATGACTATCTTAGATAGCATCTTTTCTTAAAATTAAATTTCAATTTTCTTTTATTTGTGTTGGAACATTTCCCTGAATGTATGCATGTGTGCTGTATATTCCTCCAGCCTGTAGAGTTCAGAAGAGCGCATTGGATTTCAAAAATTGGAATGAAAAATCTGTTGTGAAGTTTCAGGCGGGTGCTAGGAAACAACTTTGGATTATAGAATCTAAACTGCAGACAAATTTTCAAATAATTTTATGATGGCAAGTCCTTCATCTGCTGATAAGGTTTTAGAAAACATCAGAAAATTCATGAAGAGGAGAGACCTTATAAATGTAAGCAATACAGTATGCAATTCTATACATTGTATATACAAGAACAACAGTGCTTAGCTTCTGCTACATTCCTAAAGTACTTCTAAAAGACGTTTGTCCTTGAGTATTTGCCAAGGCTCATCTTTGTCACAAAATACCTCATATTCTTAGGGCTTTTTTTTTTTTTTAAACCTAGGAAAACACTTTTGTCTGGCAGCACATGATAAACAGGTAGTTTTCCATTATAGGGTCTATTAACATTCAAGGATGTGGCTGTGGACTTCTCAGAGGAGGAATGGGAATGTCTTGACTCTGCTCAGAAGGGATTGTACTTGAATGTGATGTTGGAAAATTACAACAATCTATTTTTTGTGGGTAAGAATACTCTTCATGTAGAATTCCTGCTTCATTCGTTAAATTTACCAATTGTGTGCTTACATAAACTCTCTGAAATGTCTAGAGACTCCCCAAATAAGAGAAATTGTGGTTACCAACATAACTTTCTCATTGTTTTTCCTTCACATTTCTTTCCATTCTGTGGAAGAGGAACAAGGGTTATATTTTGTGTGATCTCTCTAAGCCTCTTATCTATTTTAATCAGCAGTTCCATTTGTTTAGTTTTAAGTTTATTATTGCATTAAGGTCTTCACTTTGTTATGAATTTGAAAACTGCAGACACTTTAAATAGAGGAATTGCTGTTAGTTGTGAGAATTTTGTTGTTGCTTATTTACTTTTCGACCTATGGTCTCTGTATGTAGTAATGACACAGCATGATCTTTATATTGTGAATTGCCAATGTGGATTACATAATGAATTTCTAGCTGACCAAAGCTACATAGTATCACTCTGTCACAAAATAAAACAAGAGAATAGAGAAACATTGTTTTTATGATCCTACAGAGAGCTCTTTTCTGTAATTCTCAATCACCCTTTCATCCTACCTTCTACAAAGGACAGTGTTTAAATAAGAATTATTAGGCTATTGCTATTTATTGTCATTCATATACATGAGATTTCAGGTTCTTCAGATCATCCTTGTAATGACTGTGAAGCAAAAAAAGGCCTCTCTTGAGAGCGCTATCCTTGAAAATGAGTATTTGATCTTAGAAAACATCAGCAAACATGGGACATTGTCTTACTTATCCATTAATCTCTGTCATCTCTACACTTTTTCAGAGAATCATCATATATGTCATAAATATGAGAACGTTCAAGACACACAGCATATTGTTGATGAGCATGTGAATATCCATGAGAAGTTTTATAAATGTCATGAGCTTGGCAAAATCATTCATAAATCTATTGAATGTATATGTTATAAAACTAACCTTGGGGATACATCCATTGAACCAACAAAACGAAACAGACATGAAACCAGAAACATCAGAGAACCTTGCCAATCTAAAAACTGTATAAATTTGTGTTCTAGCACTAGTCTAAACCAAGGAATTGACATAGGAAAGAAAAAACACAATGGTTCAGCAATTGATAAGGTTTTACACTCTAAACAAAAACTCATGCTGAAACAAACTAATAGTGGAAAGAAACCTTACAAATGTAGTGAATGTGCCAAATGCTTCACCAAAAAATGTGATCTTGGTATTCATCAGAGAACTCATACAGGGGAGAAACCTTACAAATGTAATGAATGTATTAAATCTTTTACCCAGAAATGCAATCTTAGAAGACATCAGAGAATTCATACAGGAGAAAAACCTTACAAATGTAGTGAATGTGACGAATGCTTTACCCACCAATGCAGTCTTATTATTCATCAGAGAATTCATA
This sequence comes from Rhynchomys soricoides, assembly GCA_019843965.1. NCBI lineage: Eukaryota > Metazoa > Chordata > Mammalia > Rodentia > Muridae > Rhynchomys > Rhynchomys soricoides. The sequence continues at coordinate 10,636 of JADRCH010000849.1, read as the reverse complement.
CAGGAGAGAATCCTTACAAATGTAGTGAATGTGACAAATGCTTTACCCGCAAAAGTGAGCTTAGAAGTCATCAGAGAATTCATACAGGAGAGAAAGCTCACAAATGTAGTAAATGTGACAAACATTTTACCACCAAAGGTGAGCTTAGAAGTCATCAGAGAATTCATATAGGAGAGAAACCTTACAAATGTAGCGAATGTGGCAAATACTTTACCCAAAAAGGCAGTCTTATTATTCATCAGAGAATTCATACAGGAGAGAAACCTTACAAATGTAGTGAA
>JADRCH010000849.1:0-10345 GCA_019843965.1 Rhynchomys soricoides | reverse complement strand
GAGAATTCATACAGGAGAGAAACCTTACAAATGTAGTGAATGTGACATGTCATTTATCAAGAAATCCAATCTTAGAAGACATCAGAGAATACATACAGGAGAGAAACCTTACAAATGTAGTGAATGTGAAAAATCCTTTACCCACAAATGCAGTCTTAGTATTCATCAGAGAAGTCATACAGGAGAAAGACCTTACAAGTGTAGTGAATGTGACAAATGCTTTACCAACAAAGGCTACCTTGTAAGTCATCAGAGGAATCATACAGGAGAGAAACCTTACAAATGTGGTGAATGTGACAAATGTTTTACCCACAAATGCAGTCTTAGTATTCATCAGAGATCTCATACAGAAGAGAAACCTTACATATGTAGTGAATGTGGTAAATTCTTTAGCCACAAATGTAGTCTTCGCACTCATCAGAGAATGCATACAGTAGAGAAAGTTTACAAATGAAATGAATGAGACAAATTCTCTACCAATAATATATCAGAGAATATATGTGGGAGAAAAACCTCACAAATATAATGTATGAGGAAAGCTCTTTACCTGTATTGAAGGTCTAAGAAAATATCTGGACATTTATAGTGGGAAAAAGTTTCCAGCAGGAAAAGAACTGGGATGTCATTTATCCAAGCAGTATTCTTTGCAACACTTGAGGCTCCACATGGAGAATTATCATGAATACAAGAAACATGTGAACATCTTTAAGTTATGTTCAAATTTTATAAGCTATACTGAGAGAAAAACTGAAAATGTGACATTGAATGAAATTTTTCATTGCAACTTTTTAGTTGTTTATCCTCAAATATATCATAGTGAAGACAAAATGGGGAAGCCAGAAGAATGTGGAATTGTGTAACAGTTTCCTGGAGACTGAACTAATCCATTACAAAGGGAAACTGATTAAGGTGGGCAGTACACCTCTCAAAATAGATGAGACCAATAGCATTCTATACATTTATCTCAAATGAATAGTATTGTAGATTGCTGTCTGTATGCAGGTGAGGGCAGGTGAAAGATAAGGTTAGAGCCTGTGACTTGGCGATGGAAAAGGAAGACAGGCTGAGAGTTTTAAAGTGGGGATAGTGACAGGGAGAGAGGAGGATGGAGATGAAGAGACAAGATGGATCTTATTGGAGAGGAAGATGAACCCGATCCACATGGCTTGAAAGAGTCACAGGTAGCTATAGATATCATAGAAGAGCTATAGAATAATATAGGCAATTTCCCCCATTGAGGAGTGTAGCTTGTGTTTTTATCAATTGAGTTTTGAGTTCCTTGTGTATGGGCATTTTGGGGGTTGAGAATTTATTGATAGAAATCTGACTGATAAATTGCAAGCATCTGGAGTTTTTACTTTATTGGGTTATGGGGATTTGTGGCAGCTAGCCAAAAGGGGGCAAACAGCTGGGAAGATACAAGGGGTTCAGAGGCAGGTGAATTGAAACAGGGAAGACTGTGACTTACAGCTCCCAATGAGGGAGGGGAGGCCATGTTACTGGAGCATAGCCAGCATTAGCATGGATTGTTTTTTAATAATTACATGGAACATACTATATATCTTGAAAATGGATTCAACAAATTGAGCCACCAAGATAGGATGTTCTTTATCCTATAAATTTGCCTACAGATATGCAGTTTCCTAATAATGTCCAGGATTCACAGCCTGTACCATATGATGTTTTCCCATATAAGAATTTCTACATTCTTTGAGTCTCTTTGGCTCTGGTCAACAATTCTTTGTCTGTAGTTCTGTATGTAACTCCAATAAAGCTTATTGTTTCAACAAATTGGACTTGATTGTTTTCAGTTTCCACTTGGGATGAGTAGATGAATATATGCTTGATACCTTAAGAAAACATCTATTTCCAATGGTCCTTAGACCTTTTATCCAGGTGAATCTGCCTACATTAGAATACTTTGAATTATGACACTGCTGTTGCGTTAGTCATAATTGCAATGACTAATTGTTGCATTAGTCATAATTGCAATGACTAATTGTATTAGTCATTGTATTAGAGAGACTGCATTTGTATTAACTAAAAGAGGGAAGATTGTGTTTAATGTTCCAGGCTCACTTCCATAATAGTATTAGGTTAAGTTGAAATGGCTCCACACAGACAGACTGTAGAGTCTTTGCAAGCCTGAGAGATAAGTTCTCTTTCTTGAATTCAAGAATGATTGAGAGAAATGTCCACCAAAGAATAAATGAAAAATGGCTTCAAAGTTGTCAGTGACAGACATCATCCACTGGGCTGTGTCCCTGCATTGCTCTTGACTCAGACTAATACCCCTTGATTCAACCAAACTACAAGAACCCTCAAAACAGTGGTACCTATGGGCAAATACTACATACCATTGTGGTATCCTCCTGTTCTGTTGTACCTTAATGCTTCATTCTATATACCCCAAGGAATGAATTACATTTGAGTTATGTTCGTTAAATAATTTATAGAATAGTAATACTACACCTATCCCAGAACATATATCCTGATAAAAACCTCAGTAATTGGCTTTACCAAGGTATTATCTTCATCTTAATTTCATGTGTAAGTCCATTTTTACAAATAATTAGACTAAAGCTTTAATGAGCAAACCTATGAACAATAAATGAGATACATGTTTATGTACAGTTTAGAAATCCCAAAAGTGTTCTGGAAAATCACTATGATGTACTGAAAAAAGAGGAGAAAGTCTTTACTCCAAGCCAAAGCGTTATGTTTGAACATTAATACTAAATTCAGAAAGATTTCGAAAAACCTTCGGCAAAGTGGTTTGTTACAATGAACAAATCCATATTATGACATAATTTGACACTGATTTTAAAAGCATATGGAAGTCATTTAACTCATGAGAAATCACTGAGTTAGAACATATTGTCCTCAGTATTAAGAGTTTGTTAAAACATGATCTCACAGTAGCATCTTGAGTACACAGAGACTCCTTCTTTCTAATGATCACAAAAAAAATTCTGTCATTTCTGCATCCGGGATATTGAAGCTCACACCAGGTAGTTGAAACTTTGGTGTCTGGAAAGACCCTTAACAACCTGGAAATTAAAACCAGCTGGACAGTCTCTGGTCATTCCAATTTTACATGTTCAATGGATGTATGCCCCACTGTTTGATGACCTTGAAATCATTATCATAAATCATCACAGATTTCCAGCATCATGGTGAGTTTCAAATGTGCACAATGAAAGACATCTGACTTGGTGTCCTCCTCCACACAACATTCTTCATTTTGTAACCACTGATATACACACTTGTTATGGTTCAGCAAGCATATGGTGAGGATGAACAAAATAGATCCTGGTATACTCACAGCTCGCGTTATGTGGAAAAAGTCATGTGCAAACTAGGAAAGATGGAATTCAATCAGGCAGGGACAATCAACATACCAGAGGGTTGATGGCCAATTAAAGGGAGTCTCTGAAATTTGAACATTCAAGCATATTTGTGGAACAACATAATAAAAGCCAGATTACAGTAGCTTGATGAGCATTCCTAGAGGAACTTCCAACTGCTGCATTTATAGCAACCCACCAGGATTTAGACAGTACCTTGCAAATGACAGGAAACTACTCTTTAGTTGCAGATCACCCTGTGGGACAGCCTGGGAAAGGGAGGCATTCGGAGTAGGTAGGAGGTAGCATTACTTGGTTGGAACAGGTTTGTGATAGGTGGAATCAGAAGAGTGACTGAGGGCCTGAAAGCTCCTTTATCTGAGGAATATGGAAGCTACACAGTGTGGAACCAGGAGTAGAGGACATAAGCTGGGTTTCACAGTGCTGTGAAATTTCTCGTCTGCAGTTGTGTGCATTGACTTTGGGGCAATCACCTGTCACCAGAGCAGTGAAGGGAACCACAATGCAGAGGCTATGGTAACTCACAGGTAAAAGGAACTGCTAGGCAATGTGACAGGCAGGAACTAGGCTAAAATGAGATCAGTTTCTTCACCCAGGAGAGCAAACCAGTGAAAGAACAGATTGTTAAAACCAACTATGATAATCACAGTGAACCATCAGTGTTTGTTTTAAGGTTGTGCTTTTTAAAAGGCAGACAGATTTCTGAATTCTTTTGCAATGTTAAGAAAAAATGATTGATTTCCGCTCTAGTTGTGATTATTTCCTGCCTTCTATTCCTCTTTCCTGGGCTTGCTTCTTTTTTCCTAGAGCTTCTATGTGTATTTTTAAACTGTTGGTATGAAAAATCTTTAATCTCTTTATAGAGGCACTTAGTGTTATGAATGTTCCTCTTAGTACTGCTTTCATTGTGTCCCATAAATTTGGTGATGCCAACTCACGTGGTTTTTTGCTGAGGCAAGACCTGTGGAAGGACATATGATGTTTGGAGAAAGTATAAATGGGACTCAACTGACAGTGACAGCACACTTACACAGTTAGCATTGCAAAACTTGGTTGGTCTTGAGTCTTTATCATCACTGATGTTCACTTGGTTGAGAGAAGCACAGTAGAGAACTCCTGGCATCCTGGCTGAACCTAGTCATTGCCACTGACTCGGAAGAAGGCTCGCAGTTTCTTCTAGATTATGCCACTGCTGCTGATTCATGTTTGGTATCTTGACACTACTGAACTGGACTATTTAGGTATCTTTACAAATGGATATTGAGATCACCCCCAAATAATTACTTCTAAACAATTCCACATCTACTTACCCTGTTTACCATCTTTTCTCACCTACTTTTGGATGCTGGGCTACAAGGTGGGTTGAAGCATTTGAGAATCTTTATTAAAAGTAGGTTTTAGAAAAATCTAAGCCAACACATACCAGAGATGAGGATATTTCAGGTGTCAACAAATCCACAAGCACATGATAACCCCTATGATATCAAATGCCAAACGGGGGAAAAAACTAAAATCTGCATCTCTTCATAGAAACATTGATTTTTTTTAATATGAGCAAGCCATATTCCTTCAGTTGCCTGTACACTCTAAAAAAAAAAATTAAATGTTTAGTATTAGGATTCAAGACAGTTAGTTTTTAAATGTACATCTCTTAAATGGATCAGTAATGCCAGAAAAAAGTTCATGATTCCATGTCCACTTACATGAACCTGGTTCTGGAAAGTCATCCCTGAAATGCATCCTGTGTGGTAAAGTAGGCCTTCCTTCCTCATGAATATATAAGGACACAAGTCCATCCTCTCTAGAACTGGGAATCAATATATTCTTGTATTATTTCCTACAAAGAAACAAATTCAGAACTGCAGGTCTTAGGTTCATGAATAATATTTGCCTTCACAATTACAAATGAAGAATGCTACAATTGAGTCAAGGTTGTGCTACATTGTAGACACGATTTAAAGCCTCAACCTTGATAATTGCAATGAAGAAATACATAGGAAACAGTTTAGAAGATATTACCAGAAGCAGCGAATTAAAGACTGAATGATTTCTAAATAAAACAACTTTCAAAGAACTGTGGATATGAAACTTACCTGGGTTCCATTTATCAGAGAAATAGATATCTTTCTCTGTTGCTTTTCTCTGACTTTCTGTCTTAGGAACAATTCCAGAGCTCTACTTGATATTTCACACCAGGGTATCAAAACTACAAAACTAAAATTGATACAACTCTGATTAGAAAGAAAACCAATCCTCATATAAACACCCAAAATCCAAATAACAGCATTTGACTTCACATCAGTCCCAAATACAGGAAAGTATGGAAGGATATATTTAAAGTGGTGAAAGAAAGGACATGTCAGCCATGTTACTGAATCAAAAACAACTGGCTCAAAATTTCATGAAGACGGAAGAGAACTTGAAGGAAGTCATGAAATAACATGGGCCATTTATGGAGCATCCTGGCAGATCATAATCAGAGCAAAGTATACATAGAAGAATCCAAGAGAAAATATTCTTACAAAGAAAAACACAAATTTCAAGAATGGAAGTAAATACAGAGAACTTTTTGTAAGGTGCACAGATATAGAATACAAGTTGATTTTACGCAATAGATGCAAAACTGTTTCAACACATAGAAACACATCAATACATTTCACCACATATTTAGGTTCAGTGAGAGAAGGGACATGACCATGCAGATTGATTCTCCAAAAACCTGTGAGAAAATAACACCTTTTACCAATATAAAAGCTCTAATGGGGAAAACAGAAGAAAACATCCCACCATAGCAAAAGTGAGACAGAAAACTAAGGCTAACGTTTCACATTATGAGAAAACTGGAAAAATTCCATGCTAAACAAATGCATGAGTGCCAATTCCCACAATACTAATACAACAAAGAGGATGAGTGAATGCTCTACTGGGGTTGGGGGGCAATTTCTAACAGATGTAATCAGGAATGTCACAAGAAATGTTTTCTCAAATATACTGCAACAATTCAAAACTTAAATATATCAGGTGTGGTAATATAATGTCTTTAGTACTAGCACACAAGAAGCAGGTGCAGACTCTGTGAGGGAAGTTAGAGAGTGAACTACATGGCATGTTTCAGTGTTCAAGATCAGAAAGGGCTACATTTTAAGACATTTTAAATTTAATTTTATCTTTAAATTATTCACTTTACATCCTGCTCAATGCACCATCACAGTATTCTCCAAAATTGACCATATAGTTGGTCACAAAGGAAGCCTCAACAGATACAAGAAAATTTAAGTTATGCCTTGAACCTTAGCAGACCACCATGGATTAAAGCAGGACTTCAACAATAATAGAACCACTGGAAAGTCTACACACTCATGGAAACTGAACAACTCTCTATTCATTGATCTCTGGGTCAGGGAAGGAAGGAAGGAAGGAAGGAAGAAAGGAAGGAAAGAAAGAAAAGAAAAGAGAACAGAAAAGAAATTAAAGACTTACTGGAATTCAAACAAACATGAAGGCACAACATACCAAGACAAAGAAAGCAGTGCTAAAAGGAAAGTTCATAGCACTAAGTGCCTCCAAAAAGAAAGTAGAAAGTTCTCATATCAGCAATTTAAAAGTACACCTGAAAGCTCTAGAAAAAAAAAAAAAAGAGGAAGAGAGCAGTCCAAGGTGGAGTAGAAGGCAGGAAATAATCAAACTCAGGACTGAAATCAATCAGTTAGAAACAAAGAAAACAATGCAAAGAATCAAGGAAACCAAGATCTATTTCTTTGAGAAAATCAACAAGATAGACAAACCTTTATCCAAACTAACCAAGAGACAGAGAAAGTATTCAAATAATGACAATCAGTAATGAAATGGAGACATAACATCTGACACTGAAAAAGTTCAAAGAATCATTAGGTCTTACTTCAAAAGCCTGTTCTCCACAAAATTGGAAAATCCTAATGAAGTGAATGATTATTTTAGACAGGCCAAGTATTTAAACATCTCCATAATCCCTAAAGAAACAGAAGCAGTCACTAAAAGTCTAAAAACAATGACAATAAAAAAGCTCAAGGCGAGATAGTTTTAGTGCAGAATTCTACCAGACATTCAAGACCTAATACCAATACATCTCAAACTAGTCCACAAAGTAGAAACAGACAGAACACTGCCAAACTCATTCTATTATGGCACAGTCACCCTGATATCTAATTCACACAATGACTCAAAAAAGAAAGAATTTCAGACCGATTTTTCTTATGAACATTAATGCAAATATACTCAACAAAATACTCATAAACCAAATCCAAGAACATATCAAACATATCATCCACAACAATCAAGTAGTCTTCCACCCCAGGAATGCAGGGATGGTTCAATATATGAAAACCCATCAAAGTAATCCACCATATAAAAAAACTGAAAGAAAAAAAATAAGTGGTTATCTCATTAGATGCTGAAAAAAAACTTTGATAAAATACCACACCCCTTCATACTAAAGGTATTACAGAAGTCAGGACTACAGGGCATATAAACTAAACATAATCAAAGCAATATAAAACAAGCCAATAGCTAACATCCAATTAAGTGAAGAAAAACTTAAAGCATTTCCAGTAAAATCAGAGACAAATTTGCCCAGTGTCTCCCTATCTTTTCAATAGAGTACTTGATGTTCTAGCCAGAGCAATAAGACAACTAAAGGCGATCAAGGGGGTACAAATTGGAAAGAAAGAAGTCAAAGTAACACTATTTGTGGATGATATGATAGTATACATAAGCAATCACAAAAATTCTACCAGAGAACTCCTACAAGCTGATAAACACCTTCAACAACGTGGCTGGTAATAAAATTAACTCTGAAATCAGTATAACTGCTTTATACAAATGACAAACAAGCCAAGAAAGAAATTAGGGAAGCAACACCCTTCACAATAGCCATGGATAATATAAAACATCTTGGTTAACTCTATTGAAGCATGTGAAAGATCTCTAGGACAAGAATCTCAAGTCCCTGCAGAAAGCCACTAAAGAAGATACCAGAAGATGGAAAGATCTCCCATGCTCATGGATAAGTAGGATTAACATAGTGAAAATGGCCATCTCACCAAAAGCAATTTACAAATTCAATGAAAGTCCCATTAAAATTCCAACATAGTTTTTATAGACATTGAAAGGGCAATGGTCAACTTCATGTGGAAAAACAAACAACCCAGAATAGCCAAAACAATACTGAACAATAAAAAATCTTCAGGAGAAATCACCATCCCTGACCTCAAGGTGTACTACAGAGTAATACTGATTAAAACTGCATGATATTGATGCAGAAACAGACATGATGATCAGTGGAGTTGAAGTGAAGGCCCAGAAATTAACCCAAATACCTATGGACACTTGATTTTTAATGAAGAAGCCAAAACCATACAATGGAAATATATAAATATATTCAACAACTAGCGATGGACTAACTGGATGCATCATGTAGAAGAATGAAAATAGACCCATACTTATCACCTTGCATGAAACTCAAGTCCAAATGGATCAAAGACCTCAACATAAAACCGGATACCTTAAATCTCATAAAAGAGAAAGTATTAAATACACTTGAAAGCATTAGTACAGAGGACAAGTTTCTGAACAGAACACCAATGACTCAGGCTCTAAGACCAACAATTGATAAATGAGAACTTATGGGACTGCAAAGCTTCTGTAAGGCAAAGGACACTGTCAATAAGACAAATTGGCAGCCTACACATTGGAAAAGGTTCTTCACCAACCCTACATCTGACAGAGTGCTAATATCCAAAATTTACAAAGAACTCAAGAAGTTAGACAGCAACAACTCAAGTAACCTAATTAAAAATTGGGGCACAGAACTAAACAGAGAATTCTCTACAGAGGAATCGTAAATGGTTGAGAAGCACTCAAATATTCAAAATCCTTATTCATCAGGGGAATGCAAATCAAAACATCTCTGAGGTTCCATCAAAATGGCTAAGATAAAAAACTCAAGAGATAGTACATGCTGGTGAGGAGGCGGAGCAAGGGGAACACTTTCATTGCTGGTGGGAGTGCAAACTTGTACAATTGCTTTGGAAATCAATTTTGGTGGTTTCTCAGAAAACTGGGAGTAGTTCTACCTTAAGATCCAGCTACACCACTCCTGGCCATATCCCCAAAAGATGCTCCAACATAACACAAAGACATTTGCTCAACTACCTTCATAGCTGCTTTATTTGTAATAGCCAGAAACGTTAAAACAACCTAGTTGTCCTTCAAATGTGTACCTTATATTCTGTAAATGTTATCTGATTTTGAGATCAGTATGTCATCATGTTTTCACAGAGAAAAAAAGATGCACTATATTATACCTAGTTTAAAAATAGCTTGTATTAAAATTGTATTTCACTTTTATGTGTGACTATATTTGACTGAATGTCTGTATGTCTGCTGTCTATGTATCCAGCATATAGAGTTCAGGTGAGAGGATTGGATCCCATGCTACTAGGGTCAAAATGTGTTATTTAGCTAGGGTTTGTTGGTACATGCCTTTAATCCTAGCACTGGGAAGGCAGTGGCAGACAGATCTATGTGAGTTTGCAGCCAGCTTGGTCTACAGAGAGAGTTTTAGGACAGCTAGCTGTTCACAAAGAAATCCTGTCTAGAAAAAACAACAACAACAAAAAAAATCTTTTCTGTACTGCTAGAAGAGTGCTAGGAACTGACCTGAATTTTAAAAGACATTACAGAATCTGAACAAGAAATAAAGGTTAAAACTTTCCTGATGGTAACAAATCTTTTATCTTCTGCTCAGGTCTTAGGAAAAGATCTGAATACATGGAGCACAGAGACATCTGAATATAAGTAATACGGTAAGTCATTCCATACATCGTCTGTAAAAGGGCAGTGGGACTTCACTTCTGAGCCATCTCTGTAGCGCGTCTAGAAAACTTTGGGTTTTGAATAATTGTCATACACACACACACACACACACACACACACACACA